>JAJSEA010000115.1:0-34837 GCA_026724345.1 Candida sp. AC06
GGTCCTGTTATTGGTTGGTTGAATGTCATTGAGGCTCACAACAAGTTGGGCTGGGAGTTGCCTGTCAACTTGGTTGTTTGCTTCGAAGGTATGGAAGAAAGTGGTTCCTTGGGATTGGACGAATTGGTTGCGAAGGAAGCTAATGAGTATTTCAAGGGTGTTGACCAGGTCACTATTTCTGACAACTACTGGTTGGGCACCAAGAAACCAGTCTTGACCTATGGGTTGAGAGGATGTAACTACTACCAGGTGATAATTGAAGGACCTGGTGCAGATTTGCACAGTGGTATCTTTGGTGGTATTATTGCTGAACCAATGACTGACTTGATCAAGGTGTTGTCCAACTTGGTTGACTCCAAGGGTAAGATCTTGATCCCTGGTGTTTACGACATGGTTGCTCCATTGACCGACAAGGAGAACTCATTGTATGATGCGATCGATTTCTCCGTTGAGGAATTGAACGCTGCTAGTGGATCCGAAACTTCATTACACGACAACAAGCAAGATATCTTGAAGCACAGATGGAGATACCCATCGTTGTCCTTGCACGGTATCGAAGGAGCCTTTTCTGGAGCTGGTGCCAAGACTGTCATCCCAGCCAAGGTTGTTGGTAAGTTTTCTATTAGGACTGTTCCAGATATCGACTCTGCCAAATTGGACCAATTGGTGTTTAAATATATCACTTCGGAGTTTGAGAAATTGGGCTCACCAAACAAGTTCAAGGTGGAGTTGATCCACGACGGTAACTACTGGGTGTCTGACCCATTCAACGACAGTTTCACAGCTGCTTCCAAGGCCACGCAAGATGTGTGGGGAGTTGTTCCTGATTTCACCAGAGAAGGTGGCTCCATCCCCATCACGTTGACTTTTGAGAAGGAGTTGGGTGTTGATGTGTTGCTTTTGCCTATGGGCAGAGGAGATGATGGAGCCCATTCGATCAATGAGAAGTTGGATGTGGGTAACTACATCAATGGGTGTAAGACCTTGGGTAGTTACTTGCACTACTATGGTAAGTCGTGAGTGAGTAGGGTGTGTAGAAATATGAAGTTGATTAGTTTATTAGTGTTGCAAGAAAAGTGTACGGCGAGAGTTGTTGGTTGGTTGGTTGGTTGGTTGGTTGGTTGGGTGTGTTGCAAAGGACCCATAGAGAAATCTCAACCCACCACAAGAAAAAAAAAACGAAAAAAAACTTGTGCCAGCGATGAAGGATGATGAGACAATGAAGTTTCAATGTGAGCAGAGAAGAAGAAGAACAACAACAAAGAGAACGAAAAGAAAAAATTATCACCAAAAATTTTTCCTTCTTTCCACTATTGTTTTCATCGTAATATATCTATAATTTGTGTGTGCGTGTGTGTGTGTGTGTGTCTATTTCTACTCCTCACCCGTGTGTCTGTCAACATTCCTTAATCCAAGTTATTCATTCTTAATTCATTCCTGTATTATTAGTTTCAATTCAATCTTAGTCATCCCCTTACCCGCTCATCATCCCACCTAGTCATAATGTCAGAAAACTTGAAGAGAGCAGAGTCATTATTCAACAGAATCATGAACCCTGGAGCCCATGACTCATCGGGTTCTTTGCATTCACAAGCTTCGACAGGATCACCAATAACAGCAACATCAGAGTCTCCAATATCCCTATCATCAACAACAACAGTCCTCCCAGGCACAGCATCCACAAGCAACGCGATCCCCAGAAAGTACACTGTGCCTAGCAAGATACCTAAGTTGGACGTTGAGAAATTGACACAGGAGGCATTGTCCACTGTCCCATCGACGCACCATACATTGCCTTACTGTTGGACAATATGGTACCATTCAAGAACCAAGAAGAAGGACCCGGTTGTCAAGCCAGAGGAGTCCGAAGGGGCGAGTGTGGAAGAACAGCAGAACAACCCAGGCGTGGATTTATACTTGCAGACAACTAGCGAGTTATCGTTTGTTGATTCCACCACGGGCGCCAAGATCCAGCACATTGCGTCATTGGAGCAAATGTGGAGCAGCATATCGTCACTTAAGAAAACGTTCGATTTGAACATCGGCACCGAGTTTTTGATCTTCAAGACCGGCGTCAACCCTGTTTGGGAAGACCCGATAAACTCGAAAGGTGGAAGATGGGTGTTTCGATTCAACAGGAAATTGATGAATGACGACGACTTGCACAAGCAGGAGACCTTGCGTAAAAGGACCAGTTTGATCTGGGAAAGATTGGTGTTGAAGACGGTGACGGGGTCGTTGATTCCCGACTCCAACTCGGAAGAAATTCAAGAATTGTTGTTGAATGACATCTCGGGGCTCGTGTTGAGCTTGAGAAAGGATGAAGATATAATCAGCTTGTGGAATTCCAACTTGAATTTTTTCGGCAAGAAAGAAACAAAGAAGTTGACAAGTTTCCAGGCCAGAAGAATTTTATGTGATTCTATATTGAGGGTTATCCGTGAGTGTGACTTGATCACGCAAGGCAGCGACTGCGTGGAAACAATAGACACTGGTTCCAACGAGCGAGTGTTTGGGGTCAGTTTCGAGTACAGGATCCATGCTGATAACGAGAGAGAAAGAGAAAAGGTGGGGATCACGTCCACGTCAGGCACCACTGGTAATGGCACGAACGGGTACCATTACGGTGGTCACAAGAGATATAGCAAATTCAGCGGTTCTTCGAGTACCAGAACAGAGTAAAATAGCACAAGCGAAAGTATATACATACAAAAAAAAAAGAACAAGGGTTATGATAAGAAAGAATGTATAGGGTTTTTTTTTGATTTTCTACATCATTGGAAGTAACCAATGTGGATAACCAAGGTTTTATTCTTGGTTGGTTGGTTGCCAACGTAAGGGTGCAGTCAATGTCGTAGATCGTGAGGCGAAGCAAGTATAATCTCGTAGTGGCATAGTTTAATCTGCAGAGCGTGTTAGCGCACGCCCCCCGGTTGAGCAGAAAGCAACCACCATGACGGAGAGAATACGCCGCAGGGTTTATAACCCAAAAAGAAAAATCTCTTATTGTCTTGTTGGTTTGCTTTAGGCTAATTAACAATGGGAAGTATCGATTTTGCCGTGGAAAACAGGACTATGCGTAAGGGATCATAACGTGTCTGGAAGGGCGACTTAATTAAGTCTCTCTCCCCCCCCGCCTTAGGGTGGGATTCTGACTCTCTGCGTTGTTGCTGATCAACGGCGAAATGGAACTGCAATATATCCTGCGATGAGGTAGGTTATGTGTGATGGGGAGAGGGAGAGAGAGAGTGTGTGTGTGGGTGGATGGGCAGTACCTCGTGGTGGGCGAAATTAGTTGATGCCGCGGCTTTAGTGGGGGCGGAGGGGTGGGAGAGGGAGAGGACGAGAGGACGAGAGATCTGAGTACATAGAATCTTACCACTCTTGTGACAATAGCAACCAATCTAAAACTAAACAATACGGAAGAGTGACATGAAATTGGGTACGCCCTAGAGAATAAACAGCTGTTCTTATTGAATTGATTTACACTCTGCCATACATTAGTCATACGTAGCACAGGACTTAGAGTGGGAGTGTGTGGGGGTGCTATTGATGGAACCATGACAAATAAGGTTTTTGCCATGTCACTCTGGCGCCAGATAATATTAGCAAAAGGAATTTACTCTTTGGGGACTCCCAGTTGGTCTGCGGACTGAATCACCTGCTTTCTGGTGATGTCGTCTACTGTGGAAAAAGAAACAAAGGATGTGAGGATATGCATAGCCAACTCCGACTGAAGTTGGCTTTGCTGTTGAGGCATCTCACGGACTCGGAGCTAAGCCCGATTCGAAGCAATCAAGGAAGGATTCGTTATGAAGTAAACTCACGTCGCACCCACAGAACAATAGACAAGACCAGAGCTTATGTGGAAGTGGAAGTGGAAGTGGAAGTGGAAAAACAGACCCACTGGTGAAACCGAGGCAACAGTACACGACCGCCTGAAGCCCATTTGGTGGGTTTTTGTCAGACGACAAAAAACACAAACTGAGTCATTTGTCAGAAACAACCGTTACAGGAGCTTAAATATAGCTGGTCTTTTTTTTTCTTGTTGTTTCTGTCCACTTGCCTGCCCTTGGGCAACCCCCCAGTGAATGTAACACAAGGAGCAGCTCTGGGCATATAAGGTTCTGGTCCAAAAAGCATTGGCACATACACTTTTTGGTGCCTTTCCCACAACACCCCCCACCCCCGTTCAGCTAGTTTGTGTGTCGTGTGCGTGGGCCAGAGAGGAGGAGTGTTGCAAATCAGATGGCAGACAGCCGACAGCTGAAGATGCCCAATTAGGCAGTTGAATCAGACAAGAAAATTTTTTCTCTCTCTCTCTCTCTCTTCCCAGTAGGCAATTAATTAAAGTGCCAAATAATAATTATGACGACATTTCTCGTTCTTTTGTCTGTTGTCTGTTGTCTCATTTTTTTGTCACTGGGTACACGACAGAAATGCATACTTCCTGTGCTAACAGTTAACACAGAACACTCACAATAAATAACAAGAACTTGGGAGCGAGTGAAGGGAAAAACAAAAAAAAAAAAATTTTTAAATATTCCTACAACAAAGTATTTATATCCCACCTGTTGTACCATCCCTCTACCACCACCAGCATCACCACCACTGCTTCACCTACACATATTCGAGCCTCACATCTACCACTACTCATCTCATACACATCCGCTCTAGAGAGACACCCACACTCACTCACTCACTCACGACAAACCCAACGAGAGAAGAAAAAAGAAAAGAGAGAAAAAAAACGGGGAGGGTATAACAGAATACTAATTTTATTAACACATCCCACCCACCCCCCATAACAGAAGACAAATGCCATCTACTCCTTTGGCCTCTTCTGCTCAACCAACAACTACTACTGAAACCAACAACAAAGACACAACACCTACCGCATCCTTTGAGGCAGCCCCTTCCATTGTTGACCTATTCTACTCCGCCAAAAAACTATTGTACTTGCAACCAAGAATCGAAAACTTGCAATTGCGTAAATCCAATAGCAAAACCCAATTATTCAAGATGCAAGCAGAGTTCTCCAACCACACTCACCACCACCCTCACCAGCATCTCACAACAGTCTCTTCATCGCCAGCAAGCAGCCAGCAGAGCAACGGCCAACAACGTCATCTGAGCCTAACATCATCTTCGGCCGGCCACGACAAGGTGTTTGATTTATTGTCTCCGCTATCCATCGATGATTTGAAAAACAACACCATTACAACGTCAACTACTACAACATCACCCATGCACCATGCTAGCAAACTCAGCCGAACACCTGCCAACACCGGCGGAGCAACAGCTATCTCCACAACCACCAAGACCAACAACACATCCTTCAAACCTACGTCACCAGATTCAGAAGTCCCTTCTCCTAGGAACGTATCGTCGCCAAGCGATACAGCAACTCCAAAATACGTCGATCAGAAACCCAGCATAGAATCGGCAGGTGGCACAAACGGTGGACCCAAAAAACTCACCTCCTGTTATAACTGTAAAACCACCGCCACACCGCTTTGGAGAAGAGATGCCGTGGGCAACACATTATGTAACGCATGTGGGTTGTTTCTCAAACTTCACGGTACTTCAAGACCACTTTCTTTGAAAACAGACGTCATCAAGAAGAGAAACTCAAGGAAACCAAGCACTTCCTCGAAAATGGGCACACCCACCAGTCTGTTTATAAATGCATCCCTCAAGAACGACTTGGGCTACAAAATGAAACAGTCACCAATAGCCATCGCCCCATCGCCTTCATCCAACTCATTGTCATCCGCCCCAAATTCAGTTCCAAACTCATCCCAACGATTTAAAAATGTATTAATATTACCAAAACCTCCTAGCGAAACAAACTTGGCCCCCTCTTCGGCGAGAACAAAATCAATACCTATCCCTTCATCAGCAGCCGCACCTCACAATCTGTCTGCCACGCCATTTTCACCACCATTCAAGAGAAAGAAGTCTGAAGCTGACGACGGCGGTGCACGAACTCCATCCTCGTCATTCTCCATGCGCAACCGTGTGTCCTCGTCCACCTCCTTGACAAGTTCTTCCTTGTCGAACTCCATCAAGCGCAGCAATTCATTTTCGAACAGGAAATCATCAGTGGGCAGTTTCCAACAAAGAAAGAGCATTGTTGGTGGCGGTGTCACATCATCGGGTACTACAAACTCATTGACTTCATCAAACATTAACATCCTCAATCAACGTTTCCCACAATCAACATTTTTTGACAACTCCGCGGGCCACCACCAACAATCGCCAATGCTTTCGCGTCACAACAGCACCACCACGCTCATGAACCCAAACAATGTGATTCTTGAAACAGCAGTAGCAGACACCCCAGGGTCGTTCAACTCTGCCACGTCTTCTTTCCCACTGTACGCCCAACAGCACGAAACTCCAAGCTCGATACCCGAAACCCCGTTGAATGTGTCTGATTTGCTCCCGTCGTCAATGGGTAGGACTAGTCACATGTCGAGTAGACAGCAGAGGGTGTTGGAAGAGTACCGTGCCAGCAAGCCTCCAATTGTGGAACACAAGGGTATTGATGACGAGATGCTTATTATGGATGCGTTGAACTCGTTCCCGTCGTCCAACGGCATGAACAATGCCAACTTGTTGATGGATGATGACGATTTCTTCAAGAACTACACTGATCTACAAAGCGAAGAGTTTATGGTGCCCACCAAGCTCCCCAATAGAAGCGAAAGTTTTGTCAATGGCTTTGGACAAGTTCCAAGCAACGCCCATCACCCTATCAGCGCCAACAACGGCAACGGAGGTGGTGCCAACACCAACAACTACAAGGATTTAGACTGGTTGAAGTTTGACATGTGAGAGACCACGAGGACAATGTGCCGAAGGGTACAAGTTTGCTTTTAGTATTGATTTTGTTTTATCTGTTGAAGTGAATCAGCGTTTTATTTTCTTTATGTAGCTAACGTCTTTTGTAATGATCTATAATATATTCTCCGGTATATTACACGTGTACTGTATATTTCGCTGGTGATAGTGGTTATGTGTTACATAGTAGTGTACATGTGACCAGGAGCATGTGACCTAAACGACACATACACTGGCACGTTGTCCTTAATTGCTCGTTCAGCGAGCGCGTACACAAAACCAACCCAACAATCAGAAATCAAAGGAAAATTTTTCAGACCCATTTCTTCAATACAAAAGAAAGAGAACGAGGATTTATAAAGTCCCCCTTTTTGCCCTTCTTTCTTTCTTCTTCTTCTTCTTTTCTCTCTTTCTTTCTTCCCTCTACAGTAAACTCACTTACTATTTATCCAAAATCATGTCCGCTGCTCCAGCCACTAACTACAAAGTTGCCGATATTTCTTTAGCTGCCTTTGGTAGAAAGGATATTGAATTGTCTGAAAATGAAATGCCAGGTTTGATGTACATCAGAAAGAAGTACGGTCCATCCCAACCATTGAAGGGTGCTAGAATCGCCGGTTGTTTGCACATGACCATTCAAACCGCCGTTTTGATTGAAACCTTGGTTGCGTTGGGTGCTGAAGTTACCTGGTCTTCTTGTAACATCTTCTCCACCCAGGACCACGCTGCTGCTGCCATTGCCGCTGCCGGTGTTCCAGTTTTCGCCTGGAAGGGTGAAACCGAAGAAGAATACCAATGGTGTATTGAACAGCAATTGTTTGCCTTCAAGGACGGCAAGAAATTGAACTTGATTTTGGACGATGGTGGTGACTTGACCTCCTTGGTCCACGAAAAGTACCCAGAGATGTTGGAAGACTGTTTCGGTTTGTCCGAGGAAACCACCACTGGTGTCCACCACTTGTACAAGGCTTTGAGAGACGGTAAGTTGAAGGTCCCAGCCATCAACGTCAACGACTCTGTCACCAAGTCCAAGTTTGACAACTTGTACGGTTGTAGAGAATCCTTGGTTGATGGTATCAAGAGAGCCACCGACGTTATGATTGCCGGTAAGGTTGCCGTTGTTGCTGGTTTCGGTGATGTCGGTAAAGGTTGTGCCATGGCTTTGCAAGGTATGGGTGCTAGAGTCATCATCACTGAAATTGACCCAATCAACGCTTTGCAAGCTGCCGTCTCTGGTTACCAAGTTGCCCCAATGGACGAGGTTGCTTCTATTGGTCAAATCTTTGTTACCACCACTGGTTGTCGTGACATTATTGTCGGCAAGCACTTTGAACAAATGCCAGAGGACGCCATTGTCTGTAACATTGGTCACTTTGACATTGAAATCGACGTTGCTTGGTTGAAGGCCAACGCTGAATCCGTTGTCAACATCAAGCCACAAGTTGACAGATACTTGATGAAGAACGGCAGACACTTGATCTTGTTGGCTGATGGTAGATTGGTCAACTTGGGTTGTGCCACTGGTCACTCCTCCTTTGTCATGTCTTGTTCTTTCTCCAACCAAGTCTTGGCCCAAATTGCTTTGTTCAACGCTGACAACAAGGCCTTCAGAGAACAATTCCCAGAGTTCGCTAAGACTGGTCCTTTCGACGTTGGTGTCCACTTGTTGCCAAAGGTCTTGGACGAAACTGTCGCCAGATGCCACTTGGACCACTTGGGTGCTAGATTGACCACCTTGACTGACGTCCAAGCCGAGTACTTGGGTATCCCACAAGAAGGTCCTTACAAGGCTGACATTTACAGATACTAGGCGATCTGTGACTTTTACCTATTCTACACTTTTTTAATGACTTGCATCAACTGCATTTTGCTTTAATATTCTTATGACCTTTTTTTTTTATTCCTTTCATCTATCTAACACATTTTTTTTATTATAAACCGGTAGATTATATATAGTCTCTTTTTTTCTATTTATATGGTTGTATTATTTTTTAAATATAGATCTTCAACGATTACAAAAAAAACAACAAGCTTCTTACTTTTGAACTGTCAATTGGAATGAATCACAGGATCCGTCAGATACTCTAACGAAAGTCTGAGCAGTCGAGCCGGATCCCAAGCTCTTGCCCAAACACCACTCGTATTGGCCGTCGTACCCAATGGTTCCATCACGCACAGTAAACTGATCCCTCGTGAGTTCGTTGGAGCGGTTACACACAAAGTTTCCATCTTTGTCGACTCCACAAACACCCTTGGATGAAATCACCTGTACGCTGTCTTCCTTTGCACCCACGGCAAAGTGATACGTTGCACATGTGCCCGAGGTATAATACCTTCCGTTTGAAATAAGACACCCTGGTTTGCCCGTCAAGTCAATGTACGATCTCTCAGGAACGCCCGTTGGCACCGGTCCGTACGTCTTTGTCGCGTGTGGTGGTTTCTGCGGTGGTCCAGGATGCACCTTGCTTCCCTTTGGCGGGAACTTAATTCCCATAGAAGGACAATTGGTATGAGATAACGAATCAATTGGCAAAAAGTCATGGTTCAATAACGGACCCCTGACGTTGAAATAATACCATACCTCATTGATAGCCCCGCTTGAATCACACTTGAAGTATACATCCTTGCCAAACTTCCCCTTCAATGCCTCCAGGATCTGCTCGGCGCTATACGTCTCGGTATCCGACGGCACGACACCCGCGTCACTCAACCACTCGAACGTAGGCACCTTCTGGAACAAAAAGTACGCCGTTCTGAAGAAGTCATACACGTTCTGGTTCGTCTTATATTCTCTTGAGTCATAGCACCCAGGCTTGATCGTGCTGAAGCAAGTCCCGTGCTTGTTCCACTCATGGGCCCAGAACTGCGCGTCGTCGCCGTGGATGTCCTTCCACACGCTGCTCAAGCCATCGTACAATGCCTGGTCCCCGAACTGGTCCACAATGATGTCGCGCAACGTGGCCCCGTTGTTGGGGACGGCGAGCGACCGGTCGCACGACTGCGGGTACGAGTGCCCGCCGCAGTACATGTTCCATAACCCGTGCGCCGTGAAGAGGTCAGAGGGGCCAGTGGCGGGATTGTAGTCCCAAAACTGCGTGAGCTCGATAATCCCCGCAGGGGATTCAAAGCAACAGGTGCTGACGTCGTCGTCGTCGTCTTCGGAGGAGGCGAGGGCCTCGCGGGAGCAGGAGATGGGTGGGTTGATGGGACAGGAGGGGGCTTGTTGGAAGATGAATTGGGAAGTAGATAGGGTAATGAGTGTGGTTAGAATAGCTAGCGTGTGTTTCATTTTTTGGTGGTGTGGCAGACGGAAGAAAGAAAGAAGTGGTGATGAAAAATTGTTCGTCGAGAAATTCTGGCTGGTTCTTATCTTATCGCGCGGGATGCGCGTGGGGTGGAAACGGACGACAGGGAGAGAGAGAGAGAGAGAGAGAGAGAGCACGTTGTTGGCGTCAGGGCTTTTGTCCGCGGAATGGAATTTGAGAACAACACATCGCGTATGGAAAAGGATTACCGGGGTGGTCATTGCTGTCTTCTGAAACTTCTTGCAGTAAGCATTGTTTGGCTTTAGAGTGTGTACTATTTTGGTAGAGAATTGGTCCAAGATCTCACTAAGAATGCGGTTTTGCGAACGCTTTGGGATGGTTGGACTAAAACAATTAACATGACCTAAAAACAATCTAAATTACTTATTAAAATAGTCATTTCTGTCATCAAACAGAAGTATCCGGAATCGAAGAACCACGACTCTAATTTGAGTTCTTCACAGTGGTTTCATCGGTACTCGTCGAAACCATGCCTCTACCATACTCAACAAACTCCAAACCACTCTCCTGATCGTCACCACCAACTCCCTGCTCTCTTTCATTTAAGAAGATACAACCATACAAGAACTTCCTTCTTCTAAACACCACCTTGTAGCCCCCCTGATTCCACAACGGGAACACTGCAAACACAATCACCATAATACTCGTAGCTGCATGCAACACCATCCCAGGAATAGCCAAACTAAGTGCACCGCTGTGCTGCCATCTTCCCAGGGTATGCACCATGAACGCAATGCTACCGCCAAAGGGAATCACATCAAATATGAACAACGTGGCCATGGCGACTTTGAGATGGAGAGCTGGTACAAGCACGAGCATGTAAAGAAGACCAAGCACAGAGATGGAGTATATTGTAATGGGGATGATTCCGAGGTTTGTCACCCGGTTTTGGAAGGCGACCCCATAGACTATTCCCAAGATGCCTGGCCACACGAGCTGTGCTAGTCTGAAAAACGTCGCGATGGCTATCTTGAGCCACCTGGTAGTTTTTTCTGAAACCATAGTTAGCTAGTTAGTTAGAGAAGAGACGAGAAGGTAAGCTTATGCGGAATGGTGGTCGTTTTATATGTAGCGATTTGCAGCCCCTATTTTTTTTATGTCGCCGCATGCGTTTCTCGTAAATTTAGTTATAGCCTCCACACGACAGGTACAACAATGACGTCATTGACACTCCTGAGAACAATCAAAACTCTGTCCCTATTGAAACATGCTTTCTTGCTTGGTGTGAAATCACGCATTTCTAAAAATAATACACTCTGGCTGTGTGTTTCTTTGGCGACATGCAACCATAGAAATCGACGGGGCTTAGCAATGTGGTTGCGCACGGCTGGAGGAGGAGCGCAAGATTGATCGACAAGATACCGATGACTGCAACAAAAATAGGAGTAGAGTTGACGAATAGGGGTAGAAGTAACTTCTCAATGTTGCACCACATACATTGAATTAGCTACTACATCTACGTCTAGTGTCTGGCCCAAAACATAGTTATTCTTCGGTGGAAACCCAATCCGACCCGGGCTCTCACCAAACTCAACCACCCCCCACACTCCCTTCTCTCCTCATCCACATTCTTCGATCTATCATCAAAGAATAAACACCCCTAAAGAAATTTCACTCTTCTATTTAGTGCCAGGATTCGTTCAATTATTGTGCTAGATACTAACTGAGAATCAAGCTGGAGAACATTCGAACAACTCTGACATTGCTTTGGCGAAACATATAAAATAACCTATATGATCAGGCATCAGGTTTGTAAGAGACGGCGGCTTCAGGACCCCCAGCAGGACTGGTTTCCATGGAATCCAAAGTGCAAGCATCATCGACTTGTTTCTCTTCAAGTGGACTCAGGAACAAACAACCATACAAGAACTTTCTTCTCTTGAACAACCCCATAAACCAGTCTCTTTTGATAGCAGGAGTACCAGAGAACACCATCAACAAAACCATCGTAGTGATATGTAAAAGCAACCCAGGTACAAAGAGGTCTATGAAAGGAATGAACTCGCTCAGGCTACCAACAACAAAGTAGGCGATATTAGCACCGAAGGAAAGCAAATCAAGGATAAGAATACTGGCTATGTTGGTCCTGTTGCCAAAGCATGGTGCCACTACCATGATGCAAAGAACCTGGAACACAACCCAGGTGTAAACCGCCACACGACATTGGGCGAGAAACTCAAAATCCATCCGGTAACGGTAAGGTTTATTTAAGTCGATAGCACCATATACAATTCCTGCAATGCCAGGCCAGGCAAGTTGGGCAAGCCTGAAAATAACAGAAACAAATATCTTTATACCTTTGTGCTCAGTATTGGCGAACATATTGGCGATGGTTAAGACTATAAAAAAATGAGAAAGAGGGAGGCCTGTGGGGATATCTTTTGACGTTTAAATAGAGCTTCCCTTCGTAAGTTCACTAGCTACAACCTCTTCGTAAAATTTATAACACAGCCCTTTCCCCCTATATTTTCTTTACCTCCATGACGTCAGAACGCAATTCAGAGTCTAGAACTGGGTTGCACAAGTCACTATCATTTACCGCTGCATTGTGTATACACAAAGTTGCAAAGGTCAGCCGCGGTTTTGTTCGTGGATTGGTTACAGGGGGGCATGCAGGTACGGCTGAGAGCTCAAGTAAGTCGTCCTGGCGTAGCTAACCAAAATAGCCGAAAGAGGACATTATGTCAATAGGAGGTAAAACGTTTTCATCTGGAAACAAACGACGAGTCTACAAAGCTTTGTACGAGCGAAAGTGAACGTGGATTGAAAATGTAAATACTGCATCTGAAGAAGCAAATTATTAACGAGTATATTGAACTATCCCATAAAATCAAGCATTAAGTTGGATTGCTCGAGAGTTTATTGAAGAAGTTGTGAACGTCCGTGTACCGGCTCTCTAAAGCACACGGCCTTCCACTCCCCACTCCCCCCATCCGTTACTAAACAAAACCCAGCAGTATAAATACACCACAGATTTCCTTCTCGCTTGAAGGGGCTTGACTCGTTGAATTGTTCTAGTGGTAATTTAAGATGTTGAATTTTCCAACGCAGGCTTATCGACTTACTTCCCAACCACTCCATCTAGCACTACCCAATTACGTATTACATGTTTTAATGTATATATATTTATGTTGTTGTCTTCATCTGTAGCATTCCTAGCCCTGTAGAAACCATCACCATTCTATTCATTCTTAGTCTGTAATCTTTCACCACAGGGCTCAGCTTCTGTTGAGTTTTGCAACAGGTCGGAGATCGCGGCTGGCACCCAAACACCAACCAAAGTTTATTGCCACACCATTTCTATGCATTTTTTTTTTCATTTTCCGTACTTACAACCCACGTCAACAACCTCGAAACACCACCACCTCAGCGATGATCTGGACAAGACTATTAGCCCTATTTTCTTTCGCCATCTTAGTCACTGCTAGAGCTCAAGAAGACGACTATGCCAATGACAACAACATCTATGAGTTGACCCCTTCCAATTTCGACAAAGTTGTCCACAAGTCAAACTACACCACCATTGTCAAGTTCTATGCCCCATGGTGCGGTTACTGCCAACAGTTGAAACCAACCTACAAGAAGTTGGGCAAGTACATCCATGACACCGCCAAATACGCTGTGAACGTGGCGTCTGTCAACTGTGAAAAACACAAGGCATTATGCTCACAGCATCAAGTACGTGGTTTCCCAACATTGATGGTCTTCAGACCTCCAAAGCACAAGAGTGGCAAGCAAACCAGACCACAGAACCACGCTAGTGAAGTGTATCAGGGTGAGAGAAGCGTCAAGTCTATGACCAAGTTCTTGACTTCAAGGTTGAAGAACTATGTCACGAAATTCCATAATGTGAAATCTCAAGGGATTGCACAATGGTTACAAGACGAAAAACCAAACGTGTTGCTCATCACTGATGCAAACCTGATCAGTCCTTTGTTGAAATCTATTGCTATTGATTTCCTCGAGAGAGTAAACGTTGGAGTCATCACTAAGCTCAATCTGGAGCCACACGCCATCGAAGTCGACGGAACGGACGTTGAAATACCTGCGGCTTCCAAATCTACTTTGTTTTATTTTGACAAGGACAACAAGAAGTTCGTCCCCTACGACAAGTCAGACAAGTTGAGTGACAAAGAAGTCATCTCTCAATGGATCATTGACAAAACTAAAGTACAACCTATCGAAGGACCCTTGTCTAAGAAAGAAAAGAAATACTACTCCAAGTATAGAACCGGAAAGAAAAAGGTTGAACACGATGAATTATAGTCTATAGAAATCCTAATACATATACACATTTGCATCTTCCTCCCCTTCCTCATGCTCACGCCTTACCAAAGTTGTCCATCATCTCCAATAACGAATCAATATCGTCCTTCTTCTCCTCCACTTTTGCCTCTGGCTCCTCTTCCTTTTTCTTCTCCAAATTTGCTTGAATCCAATTAGTTACTTGGTCAACGTACAACTTTGAGTTCGGGACAAAATGACCACCAGGGTGTTTCAAAAGCTCCGAGGACGATTTCGTCAAATCATACAACGTATAAGCCCTCGCCTCTTCCACGACAGTATCCAACTCCCCATAAACATGAAGATACTTGAAATGACTATTAACCACCTCCTCTTCAGTCTGTGGGTAATGTGAATCGTACTTGTGATTGCCTGCCTTCTTCGACGTATCCAACTTGAACCCGGAGTACAACACCACAAACTTCAACGGTTCCGTTTCAAACAACTCATGGAACTTATGCGCAATCAACCCCCCAAACGCCGCACCCTGCGAGAACCCAATTATCCCCACAACAGGCAACTTGCGTTCCTCCTCGGTCTCCGGCTCAGTTTTCAAGTCTTCGTCAGGTATGACCTCGCCGGAGTCAATGTAGTTCTTGATGGTCTGGATCGAATCATCGACGTCGATGTTATCGTTAGTCGCCTCCTTCTTGACCCACCACGCACGGTACACCACCTCGTCGGTGTTTGTAGACGAGCCGAACTTGGATAAGGAGTCACTGGATGGGAGATCAGCCGGGGTGAGGACGTAGGGTCCGTTGAGATACACGCATTTGTAGCCTAGTTTGATTAGCTTCTTGCGCAAGGCGGAGGTCTTGGCGTAGAATAATGACGCGGATTGCGTGTAGCCGTGAAGAAATAGGATCTTGCCCTTGTATGTGGGTGACTTCTTCGATGTCATTGCTGTGAGTGTGGCGAAGAGGAAGGAGAGATAACGATGGATATTATTTTTCATGAGTTTCTTTTTCTCTTCGGTTCATCTTCAGCATGGCCAGGAGGAACTGTGGCTACTGATTTTGTGCCTTACCTTATGAAGCCCTAGGAAGCAGCCCAACGGGAAGAATCTACTACAAGAGGTGGATGAAGCCGCGTATGTCCAAGAGAGGTGGTAGTTTAGAAGGGGATCTTCCATTGTAGATTCTGAGCTTCTGTGCCCCCCTAACCAACTTCATCCTCATCAAACTCAGCCCATTCTCTAAATCTGTATCATATATTCCCATCAAACTAAGTATAGCACACTATCTATATCATTCTTCAATCTCTTCATCTCACCTTCGCTCTTGCCCTGCGCCTCTCTCAAATATACACCCCCACGAAATTGGAGACGTACACAGCAGACAATCCAACGGACACCGAAGCAACAATGGCATTGAGGATATAAACGATCGGGTTCTTCTTCTTGACGTCGCCCAACAACGCCATGGCGAGTGATCCGAAGGAAATCAACAATAGTAATGCGGTGAAGATGGTGGTTGCGTTGGTTATCGCGCTCAATTGCACAGGACTGGAGTTTATGTCGAATAATTTGGCATATTCGTTATATGGAGCCCCTGTTAATGCGGATGATGAGGACATTATGAATAAGGATGTTATTGGTCGTTGTTGTTGTTGTTGGGTTGAAATTTTTGATACGTGTTCGTGGATTGAAAAAATGAGAGAGAGAGAGAGGGAGGAAGGAACTTGCGTCGATTAAAAAAATATCACAAAATACACGACATTGGATTACATGCTGCGAGAGATTCATCTATACTCTAGAATTGTGAGAACCAGTAACCTTGGTCAAGCAAGGTTTTCTCCTTGGCGTATTTAATCACTGGATTAGTGAGATCACCCTTCACGGCGTATCCATGAGTAGCACCTTGGAAAATGTCTACTTGGAACCTGACTCCTGATTTCGACAAGCTTTCAATGGTTTGGGTTCTCAACTCTGGGCCAAACGCAGCGTCAGCTTCTCCGGTGGAGATCAAGATGGGGTTGAAGATGCCGTCAATATCCTCAACAGTGAGCAATGATGGATGCGCAACGGCACCAACGTCTAATAGACCCTCCTTTCCCAAGTTTTGCACGACAAACTTGGCACCAAAACAATAACCAATGCCGAAAACCTTGCTTGGGTGTTTCTCTTCTCTCAATTTGGTCAAGAAATCAGTCACTATGGGTGAAGTGATACCTGGGTGGTGTTTGGCAAACCACTCTTCCCTCTTGAAAACACCAGCAGGGTCAACGGGATCACCGACTAAGATATCTGGGATCACGACTTGGAGGTCCGTCAATTCGTTCAAGTCATCAGCAAGCAATCTAACATTGTTCAATTTGTAACCGTAAATGTCAGTCAAAATCACAATGATGTTATCACTTGGCTTACCAATAACGTACGAGTCAAGACCAGCAACCTCTTGATACCCACCTTTGTACACACCTTCGTGATCGAATTTCTTGAAGCAACAATCTTTCAAACCTGTCATTTCGCAGATACAATACAATGACGGGTCAGAAAATTTTCAACTAGGGGAAAAAGGGATCCACCTTCCCCTTTTTATACCCGATTTCACATCGGTTTTAGGTAGCGCCAGATCTTCGGCTTAAGGTAGCGCTTCAACGCCGCAGTGTAATTAATTATTAATCCGCACGGAGAATTCCAAGCCAGAAACTTCACCGCAGATGCGGCTTAGGCTCCCGCCCTTACAAAATTCCCACCTCCTTCCTCCGCCCTACAAAAAACCTTAGATCTTCACAGCAATGTTTCATTATTACTACACACTTAGTCTTCGCTTGCGAACGTAATGGAACTGACTCCGCGTTCTTCCGTTATCCCGCTTTCGTCATCGAGACCAGTATCCCCCAAGACCCTGCTTATATACTCTAACTCGTCGATTTTCCCACTTATGAAATCCATCTCTATGTGCTCGATCTCCATCCTATAGTCCTTATGTAGCTTCTGGTGCTTCGCGATCATCCTGTCAATGACGCAGTATATCTGGTCAAACAAGTCCATTTTCTGCATCGTGAGCTCCTTGCGGATCTCCTGCCGGTACACCGACAAGTTCATCTTGCTCTGCGGTAGGCCCAGGTGCGGGTCGAGCTGCAACGCCTGGAGGAAATCCTTGTCTATCTGGTCCACTCGCTCGCTGAACTCCTCGATCTTGAAGTCGAAGAAGTCGCCGTGCTGCCCGATGGGAACGTTCATGGCTTCGATCATGGACGACGTGCGGAAGTACTCTTCGGCGGCTTGAAGCGACCGGATTCGCTGGTTGAATAACTCGAGGTAGTTTAGGAAGATTTTGCTTCGGTTGCGGTGCTTCTGGGTGTCCATGATGAATGACGAGGGACTTTAAAAAACTTGAAAAAATACTAAATAGGGATTCGTAGAAAAATTTCTCTTCCTATTGTCTGGGGAGCAGCGGGGGGTGGGAAAGCTGTGGGTTATGTATACTAATTTTTGAGGGAGGGCGGGTTGAGCCCGATGACCACAGGTTTAGTGGAAGAATGTACGAGACGTCCTCTGTGTGTTCCAAAAGCAGCCTTCGTCAACGCCAGAATTATCCGGACTTGGAAGTGCTCGCATATTATGCTTGCCTTCCGCGAAAACATCGTCGAATAACACATCAAGGTCCACGCAAATTGTAATTCGGGGAAATCTTGCTCGTGGGTCTGTGTCATTTTTTGTTGGTCTAAATTGCTGTGAAGATGAGCAGGCGGGTCTTCTTTTGTGGCACGGCAGCAAATCCCTGAGCGTATGGTCGTGTAATTAAGGTTATGTTGTAAGGTAGGGGACAGGGGGCAGGCGAGGGGTCGTTTCAGAGTTTCAGAAATGGGGCAGCCAATTAGTTAACCTGAAACAGTAAATTGTAATTATAATTTCCCAAAGAACACGACCCACCGCCAATCAACCAAACCACAACTCAACCTAACCACTGGGTATGTTGGCACTATAAAAGCTTTGTAATTTTCGTCTAATTGCAAAAGAAACCCCAGTGTCGCAAATTATAGTACAGATCGTCGGATTAACTATTTCGGCGTTGTCATTTTTTTAAGCTTTACCCTGCATACACATGCGTCGTTATCTATGGCCGTATGATCCCACACAGTGATGCTCAACACACCATGGGTTATTCTAGCTAGGGGGGACTTGTTACTTGAAATTTTACCCCATCATTCAAAAGATGTGTTATTTCAGATAGATTCAGAGATTGCCGTGTAGGTGTGGATAAGAAAATTATCACACCTGAACACACTTTTTCTTGCTGCATATTCCAAAGAATTCCCACACACATCCACACAGTTACCACTTCTACATACACCCTATTATCCAAAGCTCACACCATGCCATATACATCTTCCAAGAGCAGCCCCCGGACCCAGCGATTCATGTCAACCAAGCTAAGCAAAGTCCTAATTGGTCCCCAGGTCCCACCGGAGTACGGCGCGGCAATTGATGCAAATTACACACACATTGAAACAATTGAGCTCTTGAGGAAGATGATGGAAAAGTACGACGTTGGGCCACCGTCGGAGATAAAGTTCACCAGAATAAGTCTCTTCCGTGAATGCATGGCCAAGTGTGGGTCCTTGATATCTTCCGCTGCAGTCGTGTCGGTGTGTTTTGTTTGTGGTCATGGGTTTAATACACACCAAGAGATTGAAACCTTCTTTGGCACACAAAATATTCGAACACTTGATGATGTGGAGTTCAGAGACGTGTCGGTGCAGGGAGATGGAGTTGCTGCCATCACAATCGAGCTGGTACCTCTGAGTGTGCAAAATTTGGAGTTGGTGCTTGTCAATGTCAATTCTGTGTTGTTGACAAACACACTGGGTTTGAAGAGATTGCGCTTTGTTGCTAGTGGTGGTGTGAACAATAACCCAGAGGTGTTCTGCAACTTGTTACCCAACTCAATTGCCGACCTACACTTGGACTTGTCTCGGTGTGAAATAGACGACATTTTCATTGAGTTTCCAATTGCCGTTCAATCTTTGGTGCTTAAGTTAGACACACTGGTGTGTTTGAAGGACTTTGATATTGGATACTTGAGCCAGCTTGCCCACTTGACATTAGAAGGTGTTGATATTGGTAGCATTCCTAGTTTGAGGTTCCCCAAATCGCTAACACGGTTGTTCTGGTACGACTCCAGCATGGACACTTTCACAGACTTTCAACAGTTGAAACACATAGAAGAGCTATCCATAAGAGAGGTCTACCTTGATGGCAGGCTTTTGTCGTCGTTAGCCAAACTACCAAACTTGAGAGAGCTTCAGTACAAAGAACCCAAGAACACATCCAAGCACACCTTCAAGCCAACACCACCTATCAACTTTCACACCCCACCCAAGTTAGAATTCCTCGAGATACAAAGCAAGCACATCCGACTCACCCACCTCCACTTCCACACCACCTTGAAGTTCCTTGTTCTCAAAGACGTCAGGATCGAGTCCACGCAGCTATCTCTCCGTGACGCGCCCAATCTCGTTGAAGTCCTGGTTGACAACACCAACATTAAGAAAATCTACGGGTTCGAGAACTGCCCCCAGTTGAAACTCTTGAAGTTTAACGGCACCCCCATTTACCGGTATCGGGAAGTGCAGTGCGTGGAGTTCAGCAGGAAGAACTATCCCCGTGTCGTCAACAATAGGTTGGGTCCGGTGGTGAGTAGCTTAACTTGACGAATAGAGTTTGGTTGGCGTTAGTACACTACTAATAAACGTGTTTGATTGTTCTTAATTACATCTCCCTTTCTCTCGATTATAGCACCCTGGTGAAGGTGGAGAAGGATCCTAAAGATTGCAGCACGTTTTATCCGTTCCAACGGATCACCGGGGCACAACCCCATTGTTTAATCGGCCAGCTCATTGTTCTTTCCCAAATACCTGGGTGCTCTTTGTGTGTGTGCGCAGCAGGGAACGTGTAAGCCGATGACGAGCCGATGCTTGACAGATTCTGGGGACCCCGTTTTCTTGGCAGAGGAAAGAAAACTCCGTGAATACTATCACCAACTGAACATCCATGTGAGGGGGACACCTCCCGCCTTGATTGCAAAAAAAATTGACTTTCCGCGAATTGAACTGACAGGGAGTTTCATAGAATCCGACCCGAGTGAACAATATCATGGGACAAGTTGTTTCGTTACCCTATTCCTATTGTTCTATTGAGCCCACATGTCGAGATAAAGACATTGGGTTTCACACGATTCTGGCAGTACTTAAATGCAACAATCTCTCCTGACGATGGCTCGTTTTGGTTCATGTTTTCTCGGCACCCACCACAACCATGAGATACATCTTGATTTTGATTGCTTTGTTCCTTGCCAAGGTTTACTCCGCTAGTATCCCAGACACCTGTCCAACCAACTCACCCCTTTCCTGCTCGTCTTCCGGTGACACCTCCAACACCTGTTGCTATGAGTCCCCTGCTGGTGTGATTGAGTTGACTCAGTTCTGGGACTATGACCCATCCACTGGTCCATCAGACGTTTTCACTATCCACGGATTGTGGAACATGTACTGTACCGGTACCTCCTACCCTGAATCGTGCGACTCCTCGTTGAACATTGACAGCTCCGGCAGCACGCTCGAAGACATCATCGTCAACCAGTTCAACGACAAGACCTTATACGACAACTTGTCCAAGTACTGGAAGAACATCAACAGCAACGACCAGCTGTTGTGGGCGCACGAATGGAACAAACATGGTACTTGTTTCAGCACCATCAAGCCATCGTGTTACACCAGCTTCACGACCAACGAGAACGTCTACGATTTTGTCAAGGTCCTTTACAACTTGTGGACCACGGTGCCTACGTACAAGTGGTTGGCCGCGGCTGGAATTACGCCTTCCAACACCGCCACGTATACCTCTGCACAGATCCAGAGCGCATTGAAGGGGAAGTTTGGAAAGAATGTGTACTTCAAGTGTGATTCAAACAATGCGATTAACGAGGTATATTATTACTACCATGTCAAGGGATCCTTGTTGGGCCAGAGCTTTGTTGCTATGGATGCTGTTTCGAGCACCAACTGCCCAAGCACTGGTATTAAGTTCCCGCCAAAGTCGTGAGAAGCTTAGTTAGTTTTGTTTAGTTTATGAAAAGTGTTTCTACTTCGAGTAAAGTTACCCTTTGTAAATGGAACCCCCCCTAAATAAACGTGTTTAATTAAGCATTAATTATACTCGATGCACCTCCACCTTTATCTCCTAATTATACTTGTCGTTCACCCCTTTCCGTGTAATCAACTGAAAATTTCACCACGTTTCTCTGTTCCATCGGATATCCGGTGGTTGACAGGGGGGATGAGAGATGGGCATTTTGTACTGTTTTATTTGCGTCAATGAGAATTGTGCCGTTCAGGAGAGAGGAAAACGTGCTTTGATAAAGTTGTCAAGTTTGACAAGGAGGAGGAGGAGGAGGGGGCGTTCAGGGGGTTTTCTATTTGAGTTAGGAGTGAGAGAGACTTGGCAAAGGATGTGTAGCTATGGGTCTCTTTCAAGTATCCCGCCTTGGTACCAAAATTATGGTTTAACCCTTGACTTAGCAAAGAAAAAAAAGCAGAGCCCAATCACCTTCAATTCTGGTTGACAATTTCAACGGTTTCTTTTGTAACTCATCTTGATTCCCGCCATTGTTTCTTGAACCCACATGTCCTGATAAGACCGAATCAAGATGAAATTGTGTCGCGCACGAAAATGTCAACGATGTTCAATATTTAAACTGCAACAATTCCCAGCCAAGTTGAAGTCTTTTGTCATTCACCCAACCAACCCGCCATCCAAATGAGATATATCTTGTTATTGCTTGCGTTGTTCATCACCAAGGTCTATTCCGACGACCTCACCAACTCGTGCCCTGTTGACTCGCCGCTTTCTTGCTCCGCCTCGGGTGACACGTCCAACAGCTGCTGCTATGAGTCCCCCGCTGGTGTCATTGAGCTCACCCAGTTCTGGGACTACGATCCAGTGACTGGTCCCTCGGATGTCTTCACTATGCACGGTCTCTGGAGCATGTACTGTACCGGTACATCGTACCCACAGTCCTGTGACTCGTCGTTGGAAATCGCTAGCTCTGGTAGCACCCTTCAAGACATCATTGTGAACCAGTTCAACGACCAGGAGTTGTACGACAACTTGTCCAAGTACTGGAAGGACATTAACGGCAACGATCATCTGTTCTGGGCGCACGAGTGGAACAAACATGGTACTTGTTTCAGCACCATCAAGCCATCGTGTTACTCGGACTACACGACCAACGAGAACGTGTATGATTTCATCAAGGTGCTCTACAACTTGTGGTCCCAGGTTCCTACGTACCAGTGGTTGTCCGATGCTGGAATCACGCCATCTACCACGGCAACGTACACTAAGGACCAGATCCAGAACGCCTTGAAGGGGAAGTTCGGCAAGAATGTCTATTTCAAGTGTGATAGCAACAACGCAATCAACGAGGTCTGGTACTATTATAACGTCAAGGGTTCGTTGTTGGGTGAAGGGTTTGTGCCAATTGATGCCGTGTCGAGCTCGAACTGCCCAAGTTCCGGAATCAAGTTTCCTCCAAAGGGCAGCTCGTCTAGTGGTGGAACTACCCTCAAGACGAGCACTACGTCTACGTCTGGATCCACTCCAACTGGGGTTCCTTCGTCTGCTTACATCAAGGTGAGTGGGAAATCAGGGTGTCTTATTTCTAAGGGGACATACTATACTTCGGGTACTTGTGCCACGTACAGATTCTCTGGTTCCGAAGACAGCGTCACGCTCACCTCTTCCAAGGGTTCGTGTGGCTTTGATTCAAGTGACAACTTTGTCTGTAGTTCATCTACAACTGCTGGTTCGTTTGAGATCAGTGATGGACAAGTTGGATACAATGGCAACTTTGACTGGTGTTTAGGTGACGTTGCCTCAGGTTCTGGTTCAACTACCCAAACTTACGTCAAGTTATCTGATGGATCCTGTGATTCTTTCAAGTTGACGCTCTCCAGTTAGCTTCGTATAGCTATATATATTCATAAAAACGTAGCAATTCGTATTTACTTCAATTGCAACAACTCCCGAACTTCATCAAGCACTTCTTCTTTCTGGACCTCGAATTCCCGCTTGATTCCTTCGACAACTAAACCTTTAACCAGTTCAAGCACGTCGTGCTTTCTCGTCAACTGCGAGATGAAAATCACGTTGATGTCGCTGATGAAGGAGTCCAACTCGGCGAGTTTTTCGTTGATGAACACTTGAGTCTGCTCGGCGTCGTTGATCTCGTGGCCCTGTTCAAGCGTGAGCTTGATCCATTGCTCGGCTTTGATCAAGTTATCGTAGATCAAGTCGTCGTTTAACTGATTGAAGTTGGAGTAGATGTCCTCCATTGAGATGTAGTTCATGTTGGGTTTGCCTAGTTGCAAAGAAAAAGGAGTAATCCACCTAAAGAAAAAAATAGGAAGCTGTATATTCTATGTATCTGGAGTATGGGAAGCTATGGAGATAACTCATTCTGGAGTTGTTCTTTGACGTTTTGAACAATCGCTGATCTTCTAACTTGCATGTAAGCGACGTATTCCAAGGTTGTCTTCCTGATCAATTCCTCAATTATCAGATCATTAAACTCCAACTTGATATTCTCCTGAAGAATCTTATCCAATTCGTTATTCAACGCCTCTGAAGCAGTAATCAACGAGTCCTTCGTGGTGGTTGTTGCTGGACCCTGTGATTTGAACTCAAAAAGGGTCTTCATTAACCATGTGACTGTAGCGTCGCGCAATTCATTCTTCAAGTTGGCCCGAAAGTTGATGAAGAGCTGATCAACAGGGTTCAACGACTCCAAGTAGGTCTTAATGGGCGACGTGGTTGATGACGATGCTGACGATGTCATTTCTGAATTTGGTTGTAAAGAAATTTGGTTGCAAGAATTTCTACAGCAAAGAAAAAAAAAACCATCAAGAACACAGAACTAACACACATGGTTTAAGCAAAACACTAAAAATCAAACTAAACTAATAAATTATAAAACCAACAAGACGAACTGAACGTGCAAGGCAAGGCAAGGCAAGGCAGCCGCAACTGCCTTTTTAGAAAGCCTCTCCTTTGGCACGATGAATTGAAAAAATATGAGACTGAACGGCATCACCTCTAGCAAACGACTTCCCGCAATACTCACACCTGAACGGCTTCTCCCCCGTGTGGATTCTCGTGTGCGTAGTCAACCTGTATCTCTGGTTGAAGCTAGCATCACAGAACGAACACACATAAGGTCTTTCACCGGTGTGTATTCTCGTGTGTCTCGTCAAGTCAGACACTTTGGCGAAAGACTTGCCACAGCCCTCGGCCGTACAGTGATGAATCTTGGGCAACGGGTCCTTTGACTTGTCCTTCTTGCCGTCCTTCTTAAGCGGCCTGAGGGTGCCCGGGTGGTCGACTTCAATGTGGTGCATCAACTTGTCGTACGAAATGAACCCCTTGCCACACTGCAACGCGGTACAATGGAACACCCTCACGTCTTTCAAATCCACATTTGCTGCCTTCTCCCCATTGCTTTCATTGGTGCCGCTCGGTGTGCTGAACATGGCTGAACTGCCCTCTTGCACCTTGACTTGACCCACGGCAACGTCCTCACCATCCAAGATCAAGTCATGGTGGACGTGAGTCCTATGGATCTCCAAGTTCGCCTTCTGGCTGAACCTTTTGCCGCACGTCTCGCACTCGAACCTTTTGGGCTGGGAGTGGGTTCTGCGGTGGTTTCTCTTGTCTATCACATTCTTGAAAATCAACCCGCAGTGTTCACAGATGGTCGAGTCCGGGTTGTCAATCTGCTTGAACATGGTTCGTTTCTGCGGCGACACTTTGGTGGGGTCATTCAGTCTTTGTCTCTTGGTGTATGTTTCGTCGTCTTCCTGGTGCTGGGCCGCTCTACGTCTTCTCTTGCGACGACTACCACTACTACCCGCAGGCGCAGTTTGAGTTTGTGCTAAGTATGGGGCATGAAGACCCTCATCAAACTCTTCTTCTTCTTCTTCCTCGTCCTCATCAAATTCTTCTTCCTCTTCTTCTTCGACGTCATCGAAGTGTATGTGTTCGATGCCGATTTTATTGTTGTGGGAAGCAGCCAGCTTGGTAGCATTTAAAACGGCCGTGCCAGCAGCGGCGGGGGCCGAGTTCTCGCCAAAGTTGTTTTGGTTGCTGTTGTTGTTATTGTTATGGTGCAAATCACGGAGTTCGACATCGATGTGGGTCTCGTCGTTGTCGTCATCCTCTTGGTCTTCACGTGCCTGGGCCTGATGTAGGTTCTCTCTAATTGAGGCCCGCAATTCTTTCCTCCTCGATGATAACGTCATAGGCTGTGGGTGTGCTGGCGTGAGAGTGAGAGTGAGAGTGTAATTGGTAGTTCGTCGATTTTTTTGGAATTTTTTTTTGTTGTGATTTTTTTTTTTTTACAACACGAGAGTCACAAAACCAGGGTGCACGACCTACTACAGTTTTTTTTGCCTCCCCCACACGCACTCTCACACACACCCACATCCAGTTTCAACTATAAGGTCTTCCAGAATCTACCATCTCAAATTGCCTTCAAAAGCACACCGCCATCCTTCTTTATTCAACCAAGATGCTAGCAGCAAGGTCAATTGGTATTCCTAGGTTGAGTTCAATCCCCCGCAGGACCCTCAAGACATCTACCAACCTCCTCCTTCCCCGGTTCTCCTCGGGGTTCAACAACCCCAACGGGAGCAGGACGAGAATCACCAAAGAGATCACGCCCGAAGAAGTGCAACGGTTCAAAGAAGCCCAAGAACGAGCCCGTGCCTCGGGTCAAGACACCTCCAGAAACCCCTACACGCACCAGTTCAACACCGACCCGTACTACTCGATCCACCTCCCCAATAACACCAACGGCATCATCACGCCGCATGACCCGATCTACGAGATACTCCGTGAGCCAACGCTTGTGATTGAGCGACAGGTTGAGTTCATGAACTTGTTTATTGGGTTTGAGCAGGCTAATCGATACGTTATCATGAACGCCTCGGGACAGCAGATTGGGTACATGGAGGAGAAAGACGTTGGGATAGGGAAGATGTTGGGCAGACAGTTTTTCCGCTTGCATAGACCGTTTGACATTGATGTGTTTAACGCAAGGGGGGAGTTGGCGTTGAGTATCAAGAGACCCTTCAGTTGGATAAACTCGCACATCAAGGCATTGTTGCCCGGGTACGACCACGAGAATAGAATCATGTATGAGGTGATTGGGGAGTCGGTGCAGTCGTGGCATTTGTGGAGGAGAAGGTATAATTTGTTCAAGTTGGAAGATGAGGGAACCGATGAGTATGAGCAGTTTGGAGAGGTGGATGCACCGTTCTTGTCGTTTGATTTCCCGATTAAGAATAGAGAGGGCGAGGTTGTGGCGAGTATCGATAGGAATTGGGTCGGGTTGGGAAGAGAGATGTTTACTGATACCGGGGTTTATATCTTGCGGTACGACCCAAGAAGCTTTGAAGGCATGGAAGACGCGTATGGTAAGATATCTAGAGACGGAGTGACATTAGACCAAAGAGCCGTGATCTTGTCGTGCTTCACGAGTATTGATTTCGATTACTTCTCAAGACACAGTAGAAGCGGTGGATTGTTTGGATTCGGTGGCGGCTACGATGATGTGTAATTAGACAGATATGTATGTATATATTTATTGTTTCCTTATTGACTGAGCAATCATATGCTGGGTTTTATTCCTGCCCTTCTGTAAGAACTCCTCCCATTGCTCATCATTCATATCTTTGCTGATATTCTTCAACAACTGCACAATCAACCCGGTGTAGTCATGTTTCCGCAACTCATTCTCCAGCTTCCACATCTCCCTCTTATACAACTGGTTCTCCACCTCGACATTATCACCGGTTAATCGTGCCTGTTTCAACTTATCGTTCGTAATCGCCAACAACGAGAACCTCAACTCATCCCCATACTTACTTATCCTCTCCTGTATAACTCCAGGCAACTTGTCCACAAACTCCGCCTGGTTATCACACCCGCCGTGAACAATAGGGTACTGCTTCAAGCCATCCAACTCGTATATCTGCCCGTTCTTCCACAAGTACCCCACGAAATGAAACAACCCGTCGTTCTTATCATCCCTGTCCTCCGGCGGCTTCGGCTTATCTTCATCGACGAACGAGTGCGGTGTCAGGAACGAGTTATGCACGGATCTAATCAACTCGCTATTCGAGATCGTCTCGCCAATCATCTCGCTATCGAACCCAGTAACGAACCCCTTGAAGTTCCTTAACTCGTCACCGACGTCCACGTCGTCCAAGTTCAACAACACGTTCAACACGGCCTGCGTGGCACACGCGTTCTGGATCGTCTGGTTTGCGAAAAACACCCCGTGGTCCAAGTACCCCGCGTCGTATGTGCCCGTGATGGGCGTGTTGGAAGCCGCGTGGGAGCGGTCAAGCAGCGAGTACTTGAAGAGGAAAATCACGCCGTGGATGGGCGCAAGCGCCTGGAGTGACGCGGCGTCGATGCTGAAAAGATCGTTGATTTCGATGTCTTGCACGCCGAGTCGCTCAACTAGCTCGGTGAATACTCCGGCGTCGGAGTCAATTGTGTTCCAGCCACTGTCGGACATGATTTGGTTGGCTGAGTGGTTGGTTGGTGGTTTGGTGATTGTGGTTTTGGTTTTGGTTTTGGTTTTGGTTTTGGCGGGCGGAATTTTTCTTTTTCGTGTGATGGCGAAACTCTCGAGAGAGTTCAGTTCGTCCGAGGCTTTCTTGATTCCGAAATGTTGCGGTGGGCCGAGAGAGATCAGACGATGATGGGAACGGTCAGAATAAATACTTCTTGTATATTGGCTGGTAATACTACTACTACTACTACTACTACATCTGTTTGGTTTAAGCATTCTTGGCTTGGGAAACAGAAGGATCGCTGGTCAAGTAGTGCTTGACGGCTTCGTAGACAGTGAACACGACAGCTTGACCTGGAGCAACTCTCATGATTCTTGGGGTGATACCCTTGTACAAAGCACCAATACCTTCTTCTTTAACCAATTGCTTACCGATCTTGACGATTCTGACCAAACCGTTTTCCTTGGTGGTGAACTTGCTCTTTTGCAATCTGGTCTTGATGGTGTCCAAAGGAGCATTGGTCAAAGGACCAACGGCACCGGAAATCAACCCAATCAAACTGGTTTGCCAAGATGGCAACAACTCGGTGTTTTGCTTCTTTTGCAAGTATGCTTTGATGGTGGAGTAAGTAGCAAAGTTGGCACCTTGGTTGGTAGCTTGTCTGGCACAGGTCAAGGAAACACCACGGTACAAAGTGCTGAAACCTTCTTCTTTAACAATCAAGTAAGCGGCGTGTGGAGCGTTTCTGTACTTTGGCACATCCAATGGGTCTTTCATAGAGTGGTGTTGAGCTTGTAATCTGATCTTGACGACTTCCATAGGGTTGACAACCATGACGGATTCAGTGATACCGGCACCGACACCAGCAAGGAAAGTTTGACCAGTGGTGATCTTACCGTCCTTGTCCAAGAAGAAGGAACGGTAGAACTCGTAGGAACTGAAACGGATGGCCATTTTAGGAACGATACCGATGACAACAGCACCCAAACCTTTGTACAAGGAAAGGAAACCTTCTTTTTGGACAATGCTGATACCGGTCTTGATGAAACCCGGTGGTTTTTGGCCGGATTTCTTGTACAATTGCATTCGGACCTTGATGGTATCCAATGGGTGACAGCACAAGGCTTCACACAAACCGGCGACACCACCGGCAAAGAAGTCGATTGGACCCTTTGTTTGTTTCTTTTGAGTAGAAGAAGACATTTGTTACGGAATATGTATGTATGGGGGTTGGAATAATAAATACAAGGGGTGGTAGGAATAAATAAGTGGAGATTGGTGGCGGTGGAGGTTGTCTCTCTTTGTCTTGAAGTAAATAAGGTGATGAAGAAACAAGCAAGAAAGAAAGAAAGAAAGAAAGAAGAGAGGATTGGTATAAAAAAAATGGGAAATCTTCCCTGGGGATGATAGGATATTTAAATGGTTTCTTGTTGGGGCACATGCAAAAAACACTGAAAGTGGTGCGTGCGCTGTGACACAATTTATTTTCTGGGGTACGCCCACTTTCACACATAGAAAAATTTTCAGTTTCCCCCTTCGCCCGAACAACCACCAGAAGAACCTCTAGTTCGGCTACTTGTCATTTATTAGAAACTATATCCCAGATCACTTGTATAGTCTATACACTCGTATGACCTTTACCCTTTCTCTTCATTACCAAACCGGTGACCTCTTTACCCCCACGCTGACTCATGAGTCTCACTCCTTGTTTATTTTTTTGTGGCCAACAAATATCCTCGGGAATTCACACACCACAGTAATCTCACCTCAACACCAGCAAGCTCAGTCCTACTCAACTGCTATAACCTCACGCGTAGCACAGAAACAAATCCTGTGATATCATTGGTCGATACCCGCGGCAGTCACTGGCAAAAAGCGAAATTTCTCCGGTCGCTCTCTGGGTTTTTGTGTTTGCTTTTACGTAATGTCGTAATTTACTCCGGGGTAACGGGACCCAAATCGCTGTGTTGAACACCCCAAGCATATTCCCATCATTCGATAAAAACTCCGAAACCTCGTTGCTCCCCACGATGACTCAACAAAACCTTCCTGCATTTATAATATTATTAATATATTACTCGTCCACCTCCCTTGGCTTCACACCATGTACAAATTAACATTGAAGTTGTAATAATAGTCATTGTTTAATATCCCGTCCAAATACAACTCCCCAAAATAAATCACCGCGTTGATATGATCCCCTAACACAAATGGTATTCTTAATCCTCCCCCAGCACCCTCGCTGTTATCAAAGTGCTTGATGTTATGGTTGGGATTGATGATTTTGAAAAACTCCAAATACTTGCGTAACATAATGTCAACGGTTGAGTCATACGGCATTCTTCTTCTGCGTCCTCCTCCTGGTCCATGAGTAACTAGTTCCCGATAGTTCAAAAAGTACCGCTTCAACTTACAATGCCTAGTACGTTTGTTAGTATCTACCCAACTCCGGGGGGAGATGCGATAAGGTGGGGCAAAAATGCGAGTACATACACGTCAATAATGGTGTTGATGTCAAGGATCTCATACTTGAAAATCTCATCTAGCAAACAGATCCGGATATATATCTCGTGGCCAAGATAGTACTGTCTATGCTGTGTGTCCTTGAACATCATATTGCTTAGTCTAAGCACCCGTCTGCTGGTGCCATTGGTGTTGGAGTCATTGCTGGACATGATGCCAGTGGGAGTATGTTTTTTGGCACGGATGTATAGCTGGTGTGGTTGGACGCTTGGTGATCTTAGCATTATTGTTATTATTATTCGCTTGACAAATTAGGAAAATTGATATTTTAACACCACGAGGATTATTATTATTATTTCCTTGATCTGGTATTGGTGTTTTGTTATGTGTCTATGACCCTTCGTCTATACATGCCTCCGGACGAGTCGCACAAAACCCGTGGGGCCGCTGCTCATAATCTCACATGAATTTGCACCCAAAAAACAACAGATGATAAAGAACGTACATTTAAAGAAAAAAACCAATTCAACTATACACTGGCAGATATCTTACACTTACTTGACTTGTGGGATAGGAGCAAACTGTGGAACACTTTCACCTGGTGCTTCATTGTTGGTGGTGGCAGCGGCGGTTGTTCCATCAGTAGACTGCTTTGCCTTTTCCTTCTCTTCCAAGTCCTTCTTCTTGATTTCTGCCAATCTCACAGCCTCTTGATGAACGTCATTCACATCCTTGACAAAGCTCTTGTAGTACTCGTGAATCTTCAATCCCCATGGTGTCTTGGACGCATCATCGAAATACTGTCTCAACTTCTCGTCAATGCCACTCTTGGCATAACTCTGTTGAGCTTGTTGGACCTTCTGGTTGAAAGAACTCTCTGGGTCATCCGAATGAACATACTTCTTATCCAAGTCAGTGATGAAATCGTTAAACCTCTGCGAGATACCATTCTTCTTATCGAACTGGATTCCTTTATCGATAATCTGGTCAGAAAGAACGTATCCGTCCGCCAACAACTGGGCAAAGATAGCATACTTTGGCTTTTCTTCTTGTTCAACATCATCATATGTCTTGTCACCAGTTGGCACAGCGTCATTCTTCTGCAAGGACTTGTCCGCAGCAGCGCCACCTTGTTCAGGGGCGATACCAGTAGCGCCGTCCGTGATGGCAGGTGGCTCTTCAACTTTGATAAACGTTCCGTGCAATTCCACGTCGCTCAACAACAAAGCAGTATCAGTGGCCTTGGGGGAAGCAAACACAACTTCGTACTTTTTGAACTTTCCGTCGTCGTCTAATGGGATCAAGTTGTCAATCTTGCCACAGAACGAGAAGAACTCCTCGACTTTAGCAGGAGTCACGTTGGATGGGATATGGGAAGCGATAACAGATGGCATAATAACTAATTTGGTGGTCAATTGGAGGGGGTTGGCTAAAATAAAGAAAAGAAAGAAAGAAAAAGGTCGACGGCAAAATAGCAAGCGTGGGCAATGAATAAGTTGCTCCTATTTATAGTCACTCCTGTGTGTGGTGTGCCCCTCGAAAAGACCCCAATTAAAATAATGGTGTGTGCACGTGACACAATGAGGCGCGTATTTTAAAGTTGCTATGACCTGATCCTGTTGCTTGCGCAACTACCATGTGACAACTAATAGAACGTGGTAGAAGGATCTAAAGATGGCTGTGTTTTGAAGAAATGACATCGCAGGGCATGTGTGCTTTCTACAGGTGTGTCTTCTTTACGAGCTAATACGAAATGTGTATTTTTGGAAAACTAAAGAAACTCTACTTATAAGGCTTGTTGTTGAGGATCCTTACCGACCTGGCCATCAGTCAATTCCGGCACCTCGTCGACTCTAATAGCAACACCGTCGATGTAGGAATCGCTCAAGTCCAAGGCTGCCTTGACGGAATCTTTGGACTTAAATAAGACCTCGTACTTCTTGACCTTGCCGTCGTCGCCCAAGGGAATCAAGTCGGACACTTCGCCGGCTTGCTGGGAGAAGTACTCTCTGACTTCGGCTGGGGTGGTTTTGGATGGGATGTTGGAAGCGATAACTGAGGACATTCTAAATGGGATTGATAATTGGAAAAGAAAAGAGGCAAGAGGAGTCCTGGGAGGGAGGGTAGGTGGATTCTCCTGGGTTTTTATATATTCGCAATCAAAGGAGAGATGGGGGGTTTTTTTTTTGTATGGCTGCAAAGTGAGCTATCGAAGTTTCTATCCACTTCTCTACCAATAGCTACACCACCACACTTCCATTCATAGCAATTTTAAGAACAATCCTGTATTTTCCATAGACTTCTATTTATTTCTACTTTACAATAACGTTTGACCCAAAGCGCATCTTCCAATAGCGCAAGCCGCACTCACTGTGTCCAACACATGTTCTTCCGTTTCCGCCAACATAGGGTTTGTCTCTACAATGTCCAAGCTGCACAAGAGTCCTGTCTGGGCAATCTCCTCCGCGACAAACAAGCCTTCTCTCAAGCTCAACCCGCCTTCGACTCTGGTACCGGTAGCAGGCACGAAACTTGGGTCAATGGCATCGACATCGTACGACAAATGAATAGGACAGTCTCTGTTTGGGTTCACTTTGTCCAACGCCATCTCGACAACCTTGCCAATGCCGTACTTGTCAACATGATACATGGAGAACGCGGGGATGTTGTACTTGCGCAAGATCTCCTTCTCGGCGTCGTCGACATCACGCAACCCGATGTACACGAGCTTGTTGGCCTTCAATAATTGTGGAACCCAGGAATATTCGGGTGGGTAGCTCTCGCGGTCAATGCCCATCACGAAACTCACAGGACATCCATGCAAGTTCCCCAGGTCGGTGGTCTTGGGCGTGTTAATATCAGCGTGTGCGTCGACCCAGATGATGCATGTTTCTGGGTTGTTGACCAAACTAGCACTGATGGTAGCAGTACCGATGGAGTGGTCGCCACCGATAGTGATTGGCAACTTGTGGTCTTTCAACGATTCCTTGACGGACTCGTGGATCTTCTGACACGAGTCATTGACGATCTTGGTGTTCTTGACGCCGAACGAGTCCTTCTCGTTGGACTTCATGCGCTCGTAGTCGGTGCCTTGCAAGGGGTGGACAATGTCGGTGGCCCAGCCCAAGGACTCAATCTGTTTCTGGAAACCGGCTTTGAGAATGTACTCCGGGCCGAGCTCGACACCTCCCTTTGGTTGTCCGCCGGAGAATGGGGCTGTTATTATAGTGGCTTTCTTGGTTGGGTAGTATTTGTATTGAATAGATGAAGACATGATGAATAGTTAATGAATAGATGGTATAGATTAGGGAGAAAAGGGTAAAAAAAAAAAGAAGCTGAGGGTGGAAGAAGGAAGATATGTGTTTCTATTTATAATGCAAACTTGGCTTTGCTTCCATTGTGGGATTGGGGGGGAGGAGGAGGCATGAAAAAGGTGAAAAATCGTGATAGCGATAACCCAGTGCCAAACCCACGGTCGATGACTTTGTTTGTTCCGTGCGGATCAATTTCCACAAACGGAAACTGCGAGCGACTCGGTAGTAAGTACACGCTGTTTTTTTTGTATGGTGTGCTGTCAGTTGCCGTTTGCAGCTCCCAGTGCCACGTTCACTACAAACAGAAAGACGGAACTCGAGCACCATTGCCCTGAGGTTGATTTGTTGTTGTTGGTGGGGGTGTGGTCGGACTTGCCATTAGAGGGGGACCATCTAGTCACACCCTCCCCACCCCCACCCACGCGTCATCTGCTTGCTGTTCATTGAATGACAACGTGTTGTGTTCTCTCCATGTTTCATTTTTTACTTTTGGCAGCTCTCTCTCCTAATGGCAAGTTAGAACGAACTAACTGCCACCGTGACAATACTCTCTCTCTCTGACTCTCTCTCTTGGGGTCAGGGCGAATGACCAATGTGTCCTGGCGGAGTTCCTTCTGTGTTCCACCAATAACAATCGGTTGTTAAACCACCGGTCATTATTTACACCTACCCACCCGTCCCCCTCCGCCAGTATTATATCCGCTTGCACATGTACACTTTGCTCCATTTCTTTCTTTTTCATGCATGTGGGTATTTTGACTTGTGTAGCACATAACGGTGTGCCTGTCAATCTCCAAATCCAGTTTCGAGATCTCGTGAGTTGGTTTTGCGACACTGGGTTACACCTGACACTGTCCCCGTCTCCAAAACACTACATCCACACCCCCGAGTAACTTCCTAAGCTCGAATTATGCAGCTCGTGCGTCAACCTATGTGCAGAAAAGAAAAAATCCAAAAAAATCGAAAATGCGACTTTCGATTTTGAATAAACCAAAAAGAAAAATGTCGCACTTTTTT
>JAJSEA010000116.1:0-34778 GCA_026724345.1 Candida sp. AC06
GATGTCAACGAAGACAAGATCAGAGACACCAGTTCCTTGTTTTCTGTTGAAAAGCCAGAAGTCAAGAATGTCTCCTTGACCGCCGATATCGAGGAAGCTGCTGAGTCCAAGCCTAAGACCGTTTCTGGATCTCAAAAAGTCACCAGCTTGGTTGATGCGGTTGACACTTCTGCTGCTACCGCAGGCGGAGCCACCGCTGGTGCTGGTGCTGGTGCCACTGCCAAACCTGCAGCCGAAGCCGCTACCAAGCCAGCCGCAGCCACTGCTAAGAGTTCTACTGCCACTCCAGTGAAGAGAGCTGCCGCTTCATCTGCCCCAAAGCCTGAACCCAAGAAGAAGACGTCATTCAGCAGAAGATTGAGCTCTATTTTCAAGTACACAAGTGCTGAGGACAACAAGGACAAACCAGCCACGAGCGGTACTCCAGTGAAGAAGGCTGCCCCAGCAGCTGCCAAACCTGCTGAAACCACCAAACCAGCTGAGACCAAAAAAGCCGAGCCGAAAGCCGAGCCAAAAGCTGAACCAAAAGCCACTGAAACCAAGGAAACCAAAGCTGAAGAACCAAAGAAGGAAGCTGAACCAAAACAAGTCCAACCTGCTGCAAAAGATGCCGAAAAAGAAGCCAAAGAAGACTCGGAGTTTGGCGACTTTGAGGACGACATTTCATTAAATAAAAAGGAAAACAAAGGAGGTGTCTTCACTGAAGAAATCTAATGATTGAGTTTTTATTTGTTTGAAGTTATTGAAAAAGTATTTAATCCCACCGCTGCAACTTTTTTTATTATTATTTTCATTTGTATTTTCAATTCAATTCGTTTTTTTACCTTTTGATTGACATTTTACTATCATTATCAGTATAATTTGAATAGTGTTTTTTTTTATCGATATATCTGTTTTTGTCTAGTATGTTTTAATATATTCTATTATTGTCACCGATCGTGAGAGAGAGAGAGATCATACAGAAGAAAGAGAAAAATCTCCATCAAGACAAAAAAATTTCCAGACAGCTCCAGAACCAACACTAGAGCCCCCCTGAAGAAGATGTCCACATTCTTACAGTCATTCAAGATCTCGGAGGCCAGTCCAGAGTATAAACAACGTCGAAAGACGCAGATGCTAAAATTCTTCACCGCGTCAGCCATAACGATCCTAACTTCCCGGTTCGCGTACCGTTCAACAATAGCCAGACAATACGTGCCAACGTTGTTCCAAGGAAACCACTCGCCACCATTAAGTTACAACTTCACGACGGATGCGGCCGTTGCGGTGGCCACGGGTACCGTTTTGTGCGGCAGTGTCTCGAGCATGCTTATTTTCGGCGGGTTCTGGGTCTTGGACGTGCTGAACTTGGGCGAATTTGGATGGCGCATGAAGGAGAAACTCGGGGGCTTGGAAAAGGAGAAGGCGTTGGGAGAAATGGAGATGGACGAAGAAAGCAGGTATATTCAGGACAGTTTGAATGACATATTGGACGGAAAGTATGATTTTGAGGACGATGGAAGCGGAGCAGCTGCTGCAAAGTAGCGAGATGGTGATGATTTTGTATATAGTACTAGGTTAGCTTGAGAGAGAGATGAATATATGTCTCATGGAGTGGAGACCTTACAAACTGTAGAGTGGGGGGTCGTATTGAAGGGATCTGAGCTCAAGGGCATTTAGATTTAGGGTGTGCGTCAGCCCATAGGGAAAGGGAGATGCCGGACATGGATCTAGTTGGGATATGATGAAAGGAGCATCGAGGAATCCATGTTTGACAGTCCGTAGTAAAATAATAGAAAACAAGGAGAAAGGTCCAGGTCCAGGGACAGAACTACTCACACACACTCTGTCCCCCTCCCCTTCCCACGCAAACTTGACAAACAATCAAAAGGAAACGAACGAAAAAAAAGTTCATCCAACTTCAAAACAACACCATTTGCAAAGAACAGAAGAACAAGAATCACCGGAAAAAAAACAACATAACCTACAATCCCTGTCCCAACAACAACGACAACAACCACAACTACAACCACAACATCAGCAATCACACCGCACCATTGTTACTGCCATTCATTATTAACCAATATATTCGTGCCAGAAATTTCTGCTTTGTATTATTTTTTGTTTACCGTTTTATCAACCCTTGAAATATAAACAGGACGAAGACGAAGAAGAAGAAAACAACAACAACAACAGAAAGACTTTAAATACCATCCCCCCGTGTGCCTTTCAAATGTCGAGTACTCAGATTTATTCAGCCACATACTCCAATGTCCCGGTCTTTGAGTTTGTGACCTCAGAGGGTCCCATCATGCGACGCAAGCTGGACTCGTGGATCAATGCAACTCATATCCTCAAGATTGCCAAATTCCCCAAGGCACGAAGGACAAGGATATTGGAGAAAGACGTCCAGACCGGAATCCACGAAAAGGTGCAAGGTGGGTATGGGAAATACCAAGGCACATACGTCCCGCTTGAATTGGGCGCCTCAATCGCCAAGAACTTTGGCGTCTACGAAGTTCTAAAACCCATATTTGAGTTCAAGTACATCGAAGGCGAGACAGAAGTACCACCCCCAGCGCCAAAACACAACCACGCGTCCGCGCTAAACTTGGCCAAGAGAGAGGCACTGTTGTTGAAAAAGCAAAAGGGCAAGCAAGTGTCGGCGTCAGCCTCGTCCGACGACAGCAGCGGCACGGCCCCGGGCCATGTACCCAAAAAGAGAGGACGCCCAAAACGTCCCACGCTCAGCGCCACGCCGTCGTTATTGAAAGCCGATACAACACCTATAGAACAGAGTTTTAATAGCGCAAGTGCGAGACCTTCATATGCTGGGCATTTACCATCAACACTTTCACGTCAGGATACAGAGCAGGATGCGTTGCAGATCATGACCAATAACATGAACCTTCGACAAGAGGATCTAGCTTCAGTGGGCACAGACGACGACGAAGAAGATAGCAGTGCATCCACCAACGCAGCCAATGGCAATGGTGGCAGGTTTACAACAAAGAGAAGGAAGTATCCGGCTTCAATGACAGCCAACGGTAATGGATTGGAATCACAGGCGGATTTGTTAACATCCAAAGAGTTGTTTGGTGTATCGCGAACATCATTTGAGAAAAGGTCCAATCAGCAGCACAACAATTACCTGCCGTTGCAGCCATACCAGCAGCCAAGTATAACGTTGTCTCAAGAGAACCAGATATATTCCGAATACTTCCAAAGCTTGTTGAGTTACTTCCTTGAGGACAGCAACAAGATACGATCCCAGTTCCCAGACAAACTTGCCAACCCTCCTTTGCCATTATCCAAGATACACATAAACCAATCCATAGATGCCGAGGGCAACACAATGTTTCATTGGGCGTGTTCTATGGGGAACTTGTTGATGGTGGAATTCTTGATGAAAACATTTATTCATGAAATCAATCCAACTGTTAGAAACAACAAGGGGGAGACTCCTCTAATGTTTATGGTGAAGTATAACAACGCCTTCCAGCTAAGAAATTTCCCACAGATCTTGGATATTCTAGCCGATTCCATTCTTTTGGTCGACTCGAACGGGAAGACTGTGTTGCACCATATCGTTGATGCAGATAATAAGCACAAGAAAGAGAAGTTTACCCGATATTATATGGAGTCTTTATTTGAAAGGTTGGTTGAGGACAAGAAGCCAGAGGGAGTGGCTGGCAATGGCAATGGCAATGGTGACGACGACGAAGACGACCTACCAGCCACTCAGGTGGATGAAGATGCCAAGAACGAACTAGTGTCCAAGTTTATCAACCACCAGGATTCAAATGGCAACACCGCATTCCACATCGCGGCTTACAACTTGAACAAAAAGTGCATAAAAGTGTTCATAACGTACCACCGTTTCCTCAACTTTGGATTGCGCAACTTGGTGTCGTGCACCGTGGAGGACTATTTGGCGTCCCATAATTATGTATTGCGGTTAGACCCAACGGAGAATGATGACCAACTAGATGGTCAAGAAGACGACGATGTTGTGGAAGACATGACGAACGAGAACCAGTCATTTGAAACACAGTTGCATAACTCGAAAACAGCGATCAATTTGCAGAACAGCACGGCCAATCTACTCACAGAGAAAATGACACAACTAGCATATGCCATAGATTCTGAATTGAGTGATAAGGACGAAATAATATTGTCATATTTTAAGATATTGAACCAGATCAATGAAACCAAATTGGAATCACAGAGAAAGATCTTGTCATTTTTCAAGTTGGACCATTTGATTGATGAGTTGGAGCAGAGCAAAGAGTCGAGCCAGGATTCTAGTGATGACACGGCTGCCGATAATTTATACCTTGACTTCAAACGCGATCATATCGTCCAGGAAGAGATCTACCGATTGATGAACGATTTGACCTACCAGTCATTACACGAGAAAGACAAATTGGAGACACTTCAAAAGAGTTATAAAAACATTAGAGAGAGGTTGCATTCCAAGAACCTAGAAAGAGCCATCCCCAACGAGAGCCCCACAAACAACATCGGCAAGCAGGAGGAGTTCGAGCTAACCAAGGAATTGCAGCTGGAGATCATAAAGAGGAAACAGTTGTTGGACCAAATTCTACAACAAAGCAAAGATGTTCCTGTTGCGGAGCGCGAATCTTCCAAATCAATCACCAATCAATATTCAACGGAAGACAAGTTGTACAAGTACTGCAAGTTGATATCGTTGAGTTGTGGAATGCAAGTTGAAGAAATCGAGGGTTCTATAGACGCAATCGAAGAGTCATTGGTGAAGAACAGGTAGTATGAGACGTTTATATTATGTATAATTTCAAAATACTTTGTAATATTATTATTCAAATCTTTGTATTCTATAAAGCGTATCTAAAAGCAGGGTTCTCTTTATCAGTCAAGTCAGCAAACTCAAAGTTCTCAATGTGACTCATGTCAGCCGGTGGCAATGAGTCTCTTCTTCTATTTTCCAACAAGTAGGAGAAGTAAACTGCAACCAACGTGGCCAAACTGATACTTGAAGTAATGACAATTGCAATCTTGGCTCCAGCATAACCAGGGGCTTGTTCAGCGATAAAAGTTTGAGGACCAATCAAGTTTCCAACGCAGTAAGCAATCAAGTACATGGCGTTGGTGGTAACCTTCTTTGTGTGACCAGCAACGTTCGAAGCAATACACGATAACAAACAGATAAAACCAGCAGGGGCAAACAAATGAATGTACAAACCAGCCAATCTTCCTCCATTAGTTGGAGCAAATGCTAATAAGCAGTTTGCCATAAGACCGACCGAGGTGGCGAAGATGGCGATCAACATACGAGATGAGACGAATCTTGCACAGTAGGCTAACGCCACACAGACGACAATTTCCACGGCACCCTGTGGCATTTGCATCAACAATGCCTGGTCTGAAGAGTAACCAAAGTCTTCGTTCAAAAGGATAGTTCCGAAACTGGTAAGACCTCCGTTAGGAATGTTATTCGCTAAAGCAAACAAAACGAGCAACCACGATCTATGGTCAGTCAAGGCTTCGATAAATTGGGATTTCTTGAAGTGACGGTTTCCGAAACCTTGCTGGTTGGATCTGATTCTTTCAACAACCATAACTTTCTCGTGATCGCTCAAGAACCATGCGCCTGCTGGAGTGTCTGGAACGTGGACCATTATCACGAAACCCAAGGCAACGGTTAAGACTCCTGTGATGATAAACACAAGTTTCCATGCTGGCAAGGAGTAGCCTCCGTCGTGAATATACAATCCGTAAGCAATGGCCAGACCGAGAATAAGACCGATACCGTTGCTGGCAAACCACCAAGAAGTCCTCAAAAACTGCTCTTCCTTCTTGTACCATTGCGACGTAATGATGGTGAAAGCTGGAGTAACACTGCTTTCCAAAGCTCCCAAGATAGTTCTCAAGGCAACAAACCCAGCGTAGTTTGGAACGGCATGTAATGCCAAGATCATGCCCCAAATGATAATGAAAACACTGACAGTCTTCGCGACCGGGAATCTCTGCAACAACAAAGCCGCTGGAAACTCAAACACCAAGTACCCCAAATAGAAAGCAGAAGACGTCCAACTGTACATGTCACCCACCATGTTTAAGTCCTGTCTCATACCCATGACGGAAGCATAACTAGTGGTCAACTTATCCATAAACTGGAAGCAGTACAACAAACACATAATTGGCAACAAGTGCAAATCAATCTTGCGCACGAGCTTTCTAGCTTCCTTGGGATCCAACTCACCTATCTCACCCTTGTGCTCGAGAGCGAACTTCATTGCTTGATCCACGTCATTTGTGAGCTTGACCTCTTTACCGTCAGGAGAAACAATGCTTGTCAAGACGTGAGGCTTTTTCTCGTCAAGATCTTCAGTGGAGAAGGACACAACTGGTTCGACGATGCTGCCTTTTTCGCTATCCTTGTTCATAGACATTGTTGGGGAAGTTTGTTATTGGTGATGGTAACAGAACAACTTGGACGAAAACCTGGAAATATTGATGCCTTTATATAATTTGAAGAGAGCGTCCTGGAAAGGAGTCAAATACGCCATGTCTATTGTTGTCTTATCTAGAGAAGTTTGGAGCGAACAGTTTCACACTTTGATTCCTGTTTAGGCGTACACTCTCAGGAGTTGAAAGATAAGAGACGGTTTTAGCGTCCGGAGTCAATACCAGTTCTCCCGAATCCGCATACAAGCCTGTTTGTTTTGGCAAGTAGTTGCCCTGCCAAGATCTTTTCAACATAGGTTTAATGAGCAAAGCGGAATTTACTTCGGTAACTCAACCCGTCCAATCAATTGAGCAGATGCTACAAGCGGAAGGGAAAGGGATAAGCAAGGTTGTTGAAGAGCACAAGGCAGTGGTAGATGGGTCATTTCGTTGTTGTATAGTGGGCATGCGCTCTCTTGAATTTGCAGCCACGGTACCAGTGGCTTGCCATAGTTGGCCAGGAAAACAGAAAGAGCAAAGAAAAATGGTTTGCTATCGCGCACATCCTTTTAATGGGATGTTATCTTTTGGCAATTGCTTGGGAAGCTTTTCTGGGTTCACATCTAAAGATAGACCTGATATGAAGACACATCTTTGATGGCGTAGGACGGCCCTCACCTCGACTGGTATAAAGAAGTACGAGCTACGCGTTGCGGAATACGGCTCAGCAATAAACAGCGTCGGCAACTGCTTAGGGAGTCACCCTAACACAAACTAACCAGCATTATGAGATAACTTTTGAGCTTGGGCTACTATGTCGCGTTTAACACATTCATCATTTGCTTATCTTTAGTTTTGACGCCGGTCAAACACGCGCCGCCGTATTTCCTGCACCCAAACACCCACAAACAGCCACAAAGCCGCTAAGGTGATGGCAATACATTTATCCTGACTTATAAAGAGGGAAGATATCTGGGCCAGATTTCTGGGCATAATTAGAGCGGAATAGCTCCAGCTGGTTATCAGATGATGGTGGAGGAGTGCTGTTGGTGATGGAATACAAAGGCGGTGTCAGTGCACAATGCACGAGCCAATTGTGTCACATTTTGCGTTCCAACAGTGTAACATTTTGGCACAGAAGGGAGCCTGCCGAGAGCTCAGAATAAAATAATAGTCGGTTGGATCCTGCCATTTAAAGACTAAGCATCTGCAAATGATCATGTGTTGGAGCAATTTGCCTCCCTGTTCGTTTGCAGCCTATTTGTTGAGGTTTTATCTTCTGCACCGCCTCATCCCCATTGGCTTCAGGGGCTTATCTTTGGAACGCGAACAATGGAGATTACTCACGTGACTCCAATCAGATGTGGTGGAACACAAAATCTCCTCCACCATGCGATATGCAAGACGGAAAAATTTTTCATTGTTCTTTTATGTAGCCTTAATTGGGGATGGGCCAAGTTACAGATAAGAGGTACAAGGGGTTGCTGAAAAATTTTTCCTACGAGGAAAACCCATCGTTATTCACCATGGCGTTTGTCTCGAGCACCAACACCACCTTCAGATGAGAGCCCCCAAGCAAGTCAAGACCAAGGATGCCGTTGCATACGAAGTGCACACTAAAGTGTACGAGGAGAGTGCCAACTTGGATTATTCCGAGGAGGACGATGGGCAGTTGGATCCTTACAAGCAACCAGAATCACAAACTCCTACCTTCTGGCAAAAGTTAGTCAAGACGCTTGAAGTACAGCCAAGCGGAGACATGTCAATAGCCCAGATGTTCTTGTACAACCACGACTTGCGTCCCGTGGAAGAAGCAAGAAGACAATGGGCGTGGTACAATTACGTCTTCCTTTGGATCTCCGATTCGTTCAACATCAACACTTGGCAAATTGCGGCGACCGGTATCCAAGCCGGCGGCATGAACTGGTGGCAGACCTGGTTGAGTGTGTGGTTGGGATATGCTTTATGTGGTATTTTCGTTAGTATTGGTGCCAGAGTAGGTACTTTGTACCACATATCCTTCCCTGTGGCTGCCAGATCCTCGTTTGGCATTTATGGTTCCTTGTGGCCAGTGATTAACCGTGTGTTTATGTCCTGTATCTGGTATGCTGTTCAAACCGCCGTTGCTGGCCCAACGTTTGAGCTTATGTTGCATTCCATATTTGGAAAGGACCTCCCCGAGAGAATCCACGATACGATCGCCGACAAGGACTTGACGACATTCCAGTTTCTTGGGATCTTTCTCTTTTGGTTGTTTCAGCTCCCCTTCCTTTGGTTTCCGCCACACAAGATTAGACATTTGTTCACAGTCAAGGCGTATGTTGTGCCTCCTGCCGGGATTGCATTTTTGATTTGGACAATTATAAAAGCTGGAGGTGCTGGTCCAGTCTTCCACCAAAAGTCTCAAGTCCATGGCTCTGCTTTGGCCTGGGCTTTTGTTGAGTCGACGTTTACTTCATTGGCAAACTTCTGTACATTGATCATTAATGCCCCAGACTTTTCCCGTTTCGCTAAAGAACCTTCCTTTGCCATGAAGTACTTGGTGTACACTTTGTCCATTCCTATTTGTTTCTCCCTTACGTCGCTCATTGGTATCTTGGTCACCTCAGCTTCTGAATCAATGTATGGCGTTGCCTTCTGGTCTCCCTTGGATGTGTTGAAAATGTTCTTGAACGATTATACGCCAGGGAATCGTGCCGGGGTGTTTTTGCTTTCCGCTGCGTTTGCATTGGCTCAGTTAGGTACAAACATTTCTGCCAACTCGTTGTCTTTCGGTACTGATTGTACCGCTTTGTTGCCAAGGTTCATAAACATCAGGAGAGGCAGCTACATCTGCGCCTTTTTGGCTCTTGCTGTTTGTCCTTGGAAGTTGATTTCGTCGTCGTCGAGATTTACCACGTACTTGTCGGCGTATGCTGTTTTCTTATCGTCGGTTGCCGGAGTCGCTGCCTGTGATTACTTTTATTTGAGAAGAGGGTACATCGATGTCATCAATTTGTATTCCTTGCAGGACAAAGAGGACCCCACAAAGAAGTCGATCTATAGATATAACAAGATCGGGGTGAACTGGAGAGCCTATGCAGCATACATCTGTGGTATCTTGCCAAATATAGTTGGGTTCGTCGGTGCTACTGGTGCCGCTTCTGTGTCCATTGGAGCGACTAAGGTGTACAGGTTGAACTTTTTCATGGGGTTCTTTAGTGCGTTTATTGTCTATGCTGTTTTGTGCTTTTACTTCCCAGTACCCACAGGCACGAAGAAAGTCGGTCCATTTGAGAAAGGGTGGTTTGAAGAGTGGCCGGATGTTGAGTCTTTTGACGAAGAGTTGCTTGGACCTCAGAAAAAGGTACAGTAGGTGTATTTGTGACTAGCATGCAGGCACAAGGATTATTCCACATCATTGTCCAACAATTGTAGCACCCCAGGAAGTGCGGAGAGGAAGCTAGCCCTAAACCACAAGGACCTACGGTATTTGCGATACCCCCCACATTTTGCGGAATGCAACCTTCAAAGTTTCTGAACAAACGCGGAATTGTGATCGGCAATCTACCTAAAAAGGTGCTGTGCTTAGTTTCTTGATATCGGCTTTTAGGCCGTTAATAGCACAATAGCCGGTTGAATCAGATACTCTCAAAAACAATAATCACGTTTATTTCACAGAAATCAAACAAAAACAAGCCTATCTAAATAGAATATCTAAAGGCAGGGTTCTCCTTATCCGTCAAATCAGCAAACTCAAAGTTTTCAATATGACTCATGTCCACCGGTGGCATGGAGTCTCTCTTCTTGTTTTCCCAAAGGTATGAAATGTAGATGGCAACCAATGTTCCCAAACTGATACTTCCACAGATAACAATGGCTATTTTGGCACCGGCATAGCCAGGGGCTTGATTAGCGATAAAAGTCTGGGGACCAACCAAGTTGCCGACACAGTAAGCAATCAAGTACATGGCGTTTGTAGTAACCTTCTTTGTGTGTCCAGCAACGTTCGAAGCAATACACGATAACAAACAGATAAAGCCAACTGGACCGAATAAGTAAATGTATAATCCTGCTAATCTCCCTTGTTTTTGAGGAGCGAAAGCTAATAGGCACTCGGCCATGAGGGCAACAGTCGTAGCAAAAATTGCAATTATCATACGTGATGGGATGAATCTGACACAATATGCCAATAACACACAGGCGACGATTTCGACGGCTCCTTGTGGCATTTGCATCAACAAAGCCTGTCCTGGAGCAAACCCAAAATCTTCATTCAAAAGGATTGTTCCAAAACTTGTAAGACCGCCATTTGGAATGTTGTTCGACAAAGCAAACAAGACAAACAACCATGATCTGTGGTCGGTCAAGGCTTCGATGAATTGAGATTTCTTAAAGTGACGATTACCAAAACCCTGTTGGTTAGTTCTGATTCTTTCGACAACCATGACCTTCTCGTGTTCGTTTAAGAACCACGCACCGGCGGGAGAATCAGGAATATGGGCCATTATCACGAAACCCAAGGCAACGGTTAAGACTCCTGTGATGATAAACACAAGTTTCCATGCTGGCAAGGAGTAGCTTTCCTTGTGAATATACAAACCGTATGCAACAGCCAGTCCAAGAATAGTACCAATACCGTTGCTTGCAAACCACCAGGATGTCCTTAAAAACTGTTCATCTTTCTTGTACCACTGTGCTGTAATAATTGTAAAGGCTGGGGTGACGGCACTTTCGAATGCCCCTAAAAGTGTTCTCAATGCAACAAAACCACCGTACTGTGGAACAGAATGCAAACATAAAATCATCCCCCACAAGATGATGAAAACACTGACCGTCTTGGTCACAGGGAATCTCTGCAACAACAACGAAGCTGGGAACTCAAATACTAAATAGCCCAAATAAAATGCAGTACTAGTCCAACTGTACATGTTTCCGTGCATATGCAAATCCTCTCTCAAGCCCATAATGGAAGCATAGCTGGTAGTCAACTTGTCCATGAACTGGAAGCAGTACAACAAACACATCACGGGCAACAAGTACAAATCAATCTTGCGCACAAGCTTCCTTGCTTCTTTTTCATCCAACTCCACAGCCTCACCCTTATGATCAAGGGCAAAGTTCATAGCAGGATCCACACTATTGGTGATCTCGATCTCTTTACCACCGGGGGAAATGATAGTTGTTAAGACATGGGGCTTTTTATCCTCAAGGTCTTGGGCCGTGAACGAAACAACTGGTTCGACGATGCTGCCTTTCTCGCTATCCTTATGCATTGACAATGTTGATAAGATGACTTTTTGAATGATTACTTTGAAAGCAAACTGTGAATAAAATCCTGGTGGACATGGGCGTCTTTATATACTAAACTAGAATGGTGGAGCCCTTTGAAAGAGCCCAATAGTGGAGAGCGGAATGCTTTGGGACGCTGCGTGTTGGACTATTAGTTTTGTGTTATCTTGCAAAGTACGCACCGGTTTCACATTGTTTCTCCTTTGGAACACAGATAAATTGGAAAACCCCCTCCGGAACAGGTGACTCTTTTGCAAGTGCCCCCACAAATGCCTGTTTGTGATATTAATCATTGCTCTCGTAGGATCCCTGCCGAAACTGGATGCGACGCGCGGAAATTAAGCTGCTTTGCACAATTTCCACTCCCCCCCAATTCGTTCATCCAAATTGCGCGACCGTGGTACTTCCCACAAAGCGGAAGCTGTAGTGCCGTACAAGGTAGAAGAAGAGGAGTAAGCACAAGAGAACGTGTAGGAGTTCGGTAAAACATTTTGGATTCAGAGATCATTCGTTTTGATGAAGCAGTGGCTCGTTTGCAGCCAACATATTTTTCTTGGATCGTTTGCCAGAACCTGCCAACACGCCAAACAATACCTGTCTAATCTTAATTTCTCTTTCATCCATCCCCTCAACACTCAGAAGCTAGGTTGAGCGATTAATGTTTTCATCTCAAGGAGGAGACGACGAAATTGTAACCTATATCTTAATCACGAACTTAGATTGACTATCATGAACGCAAGCATTCTTGATACAGTTCAGGAAATTCCTGCTGGCCACTGGATAGATGGATAGTCAATTTGAGATAACTTAATTAATCTGAATATGAATCGATAGCTGAACAATTGATGACTTCTGCTGCACCATACAGATGCTATCTAGATGTTGTGACATCTACTTATCCTCCAATCACAGGCTATGATTCCATCGGCAGTAAGATAAAAGCGCATCAAAAAAACCTTCCGTTTCCGGCACATAGAATACAAGCATTCTCCGGAGACACTAGTTTGCGCCTTGGGCCGGCAGATTGTTTATCCCATACATTGACGAGTCCATGGTTCCCGTTTTTCTAGGCATCACGGAACGAAATAAACCATGCATGGAAGTAGTCGATAATGTTTTGTTTAAGGAGGGTATTGATGAGGTGACACCCCATTGTGATTCCCCTCGCTAAAATAGATAAACACTGAACGTGCTGGGGAGGCAGAACTAGACTTATACCCAAAGATCTTCGATCCCTGGCGCAAGACTAGCGACATATTGCTCCTCTTTTGTGTAGTGTTGTAGGTGATACGAGAAGTCATTGGAGAGCTCCCTCTTCTTGCTCGGGTGCATGGATGAACTACGAACTTTAGGAGATACTAACCATACTCTGAGCAAAAATCGCCCTAGAAGATATGCATGGTTTCGAAAAACGTGGGAAGAATTTCATTCGATGTTGAAATTCTACGTTCTAAGGCCCCCAAGAGGAACCAATTGTTAGAGCCTGATAAGGATGTATCATACGTTTGTGGTATATCTTTAAGAATCGCCTAATCTATTACCAATCTCTGTACATTTGATACTTCTGTTCCGCCCATATTTCAGCGTGGTAGGAGCTTTGAAAGAGATTCACATTGATGAATGGCGGCTGGGGTTTTTCCATTTATCAAGTCTACTCCGAAAGCGTGTTTGAAGGATTGAAACTCCGGTCCACCTACATGCTGTACCTCGACAATGCTAGTGAAGACTTGCTATGGACAAGTCTCCCAAGGACAGCTCACTTTGTTGTCTCCACTCAGAAAGGGTGTCACGAGCTGTGCTCAGACGTTGACCTCCAATATATCTTCCCACAAGGACACAACAGTCATATTTGCAGTAATAAACTGTGGCTCCGGAGATTCTGCGACATTTCCGCATCTCCTGCACCACGCACCAGGACAAACCTCGGAACAAAATGCTGAAAGAAGAAATTTTCAAGATCTGACACACCAGATGCGGAACTCTAATCGAACCCAACTTACCCCAATTCGTGTCGACGATGAGAAGAAGCTTCATACGTTTCATTCACGTGAGAAACACTTCTCAGTTTGTGCTTCCCAAATCGTACGAGCCCAATAGGTCCCTTCTCAAAGAGTTGCCATGGAAAACAGGTTTGGAGATCTGGTGGAAATCCTTATCGTCGAACAGACTAGCAACTCTCCAGAAGGAGTTAGTCGAGCTAATGGTGTCCCCAGAACTCGAAGAAAACTCTGGAATTTCAACAGAGTACAAGAAGGTGCCCCTCGATAAAGACGGCAACTACATCAACGAAGTTGGGTTTAAGATCACCAATGATCCCACAAAGCCAACCAGACACCTTGTGTTCATTCATGGGTATGGTGCTTCCTTGGGGTGTTTTGCCAGAAACTTTCAAATCATCAACAAATTCAAAGGGGATGAGAACTATAACTACCATGTTCATTTCTTGGACAACATAACGTTTGGCTTATCGTCCAACCCCAAGGCATCCAACGAGACCATCAAGTACTGGAAGATCCCCCCAGTTGCCAAGATCGAGTTGATCGATAACGAACCAACAGTTTCCAAAAAGTTGTACCGTAAGTACTACAAGTTGATTGAAGGCTATAGATTAGACCCGGAGAATTTTGAACAGTACAGGTCATACTTTGCTCCGATAATGAAGGATCTTGAAGATTTCTACTGTACTGCAATCGACCAATGGAGAAAGAGTCAAGGGATTGATAAAATCGACTGGTTAATTGGCCATTCGTATGGTGGGTATTGGTCATCATCCTATGCCGTGAGACACCCGGACAAGTTGTCAAGTTTGATCTTGTTGTCGCCGGTGGGGGTTGAAAGGAATGTCCACGCCGTGACGAACACCAATGAGATCACGGACAAGATCCAGAAACCTAGCTTGGATCCAACCAATTACAACTTCTTGTCACGATTACCTATTCTTTCCAAGAAGCAGATATTGTACTGGTACTACCGGTTGCCGTTCTTGCCTAGGTTGCTTCCATACATGGGACCATGGGGAGCACAATTGTACTTCAAGATGTGGATGTCCAAGTTGTACAAAATCAACAAACTCGTCACTAAGCACGGCGGTCCAGAGAAAATCTTCAACAATCACAACGATTTGGTGTATGGAAGCAAGAAGGAACTTCGGTTGATCATTGAATACTTGTACAATGCCATCACGAATGGGTCAAATAGTGACATTTACACGCGTTACGTCTTGACCACCGCCACGGTGAGCAAATGGCCCATCTACGACAAGTACGTGAAGGCGTTGAAGGAAAAACCGCATGAGTTGGACTTTGACTTTCATATCATGTATGGACAGTTTGATTTCATGAACTCCGAGGCGGGCCAGAAGTTGGTGCAATTGTTGCAAGACAACAAGAAACTGGCGACATACTATGAGATCAGCGAAGGTGGCCACAACTTATACATAGACAACCCTTTTGACACCAATCAAAGAATATCGGAGATCATCAAAGGGGAGAACTAGTTTATTTATTCTTTATAGACAACAATAGAAGTTATACTGAAATTTGACAACCCTGAACTCAAAAATGTGCTGTGAAAAAAAAAGCACACATCCAACACTTACAACCAGCAGCAATTCGTCGATGCCTCCGCTAGTCTACAACTTCAACATTAACAAATTCTCTTTCTACCAAAGAGACAAGACGTGGCAACATTTCCCGCAAAGGTCTGAGTTGTCAATTAGCTTCATCAGGGATCAATCCGACGAAATATCCGTGGTTGTCCATTGGCGAGGCACTAATTTAGTATGGCCACCGCTATTTAACGACCTTACCTCCAGGTATACTAACAGCTGAAACAGGACAGTTTCTCGTTGTTGGTCACAGACAAGTGTGTGACGACAGTCTTGTGCAAAACGCCATCTATCGGCGTCAAGCAATGCGACAAGTATGGCAACATTCTCAAGAGGTTCCAAATCAGCTTCACAGAAGACAATGAATACACCAAGTGTTGTGACATGTTAACCCTTGTATACAAGTTCAATGTGAACAATAAAGAACGGGACAACTTCTCCTCCTCGTCGTCTTCCTCATCCCAAGTTTTGCCGGTCGCCAGTTCCCAGACTCAACCACCACGACAACACTCACAACCCTATGTTCAATACCTTCTGCAATCTCAACCAATGGGATCTCAGCAGCAGGTGCTTATTCCCATCGCTTCTTCTCAACCGGAGCCAAGAAGGGCCTTTCTCCCGCCGACCCAGGAATTTGCATACCCCGGTATTACTCCTACCAACCCCATAAACATCTATTCACACTTGCCAGAACAAGTCCCGGCTATATCCATGGACAACCTTGACGAGTTGAGGAAACTCACTGATTCTTCATTGCGTGCAGCCATAAGAAAGCAGATAAAACTGAACCCGGAGTTTGTTGATTTTGTCAACCGATTAGACCGAATCATTGGTGACATTTAATGCTTCATTTTATATTATGCAACCTACTCTATAAACTTGTATAGCTATGCTCCCTTTTCCAATTTTTAATAGTCAACCCATCACTCAATTTTTCTTCTTCCGAAACCAATTCGTACTTGCCGAACCACGGCAACAATCTAAACTTCACTAACCAGAATAAAATGCAAGCAACAATCAAGAATATCCCAATGAGACCGTAGTTTGGCCAATGTTCTAACCCTTTAGGGTTTGGACTCGTGGAAGACACAAATGGACCCACCAACAAGTACAGACTGATGCACAACACCGACACGGTGCCAATGAACCCTGCTCTTATAGGGGCACTCAACTCAGGGTACCTTTTTCTGATGATGAATATCCCAGCTGCAATCAAGCCAAGAACCAATTGGTGGGGGTACCCTTCCAAAGAAATAATGTAACTGTAGATGTCGCCACGTGGGAATGCCACCATTATCGTCGTTGTGATGCTGCAACTCAAGATCAACGCTCTCAAGGGAGCGCCAAATGGCCAGTTGCTTGACATGAATTTGGAGAATGGCAAATAGCCTTCACGGAACACTTCCTGGTCATTTCTGGAGATGGTGTAAAGGACGACAAAGATGTTCCCCGCTGCGGAAAGCGCAACGGCTAGGGTTAACAATCTCTGGCCGATAAAGTTGCCGAATATCTTGGAGAACAAGAGGGACCCAGCAAGCGTGCTTCCGTTAGCTAACTCTTCACTTGGAATGACGGTGAGATATGCAAGGTTGGCAATGAGGTACGTGACAGCCATGATGCCCAAAGAAACAGGACCAGCAATTTTGAAGGTGCGGATGGGGTCTTTGATTTCGTTGGAAACCGTGTGCACCGAGTTCCACCCTGAGAATGCATATGTAGCTTTGATGACTGCCGATGCGAACGTCAGCACACTGGCGGTTGATCTGACTTCGAAGAATCTATTCCATTCAAGCTGGTGCTCAATGCCCGTGATTGACGTGGGGAAGAACACGGCGTAAATACCCGACAAAGCGATGATGCCAACAAGGACGAGCTTCAAGCCTCCGAGCACGTTCTGGATTCGGACGCCATGCGATACACTCACACCATGCAACGTAGCGGCCAAGTACAAGAATGCTAGCCCGACGGCTCTTGTCTTGAAATCAGATGGTTCAAAGCCAAAGGCATGTACTACGTATTCACCAAAAACCAACACGTTTGAGATAGTGAAGCCGACCATGACTGAATAGACCAGGTAGGCGACTGTGGCGAGGAGCTTGGGGTATGGGTAGATGAACTCCAAAAAGACCTTGGCGCCTCCACTTCTAGGAACGAGTGAGCCCATTTCTAAAAACACATACAACCCTCCAAACGAAGCAATCCCAGCAACGAGCCAGGCGCTGAAGAACAAGAAGATGGACTGCCCGCAATCCTGGTAGATACCACTGGTTATACTGAATATCCCACTCCCCAATATACGACTGACAAATAACACTATGGTGGAGAACAACCCTAAGTGTCTCCCTTGTGGAAGGTCTTCTAAGTCCTGTAGGTATGAATATCTTCTGTTTAGTTGTGATAAAGGTGCCAAGTACTGATTCTCATCGGCTACCGATGAATCGGATGAGTTCGCATCGTTCACGACCACCACTTCGGGGAGCTTTGTGTATTCTGATTTGTTTACCACTGCCATTGTGTGTGTGTGTGTGTGTGTCGTGTTGTGGTTTTGGTAGGATCAATAATTGGGACTTTTAGGTAGGTATATAAGTCCAAATCAAATCAGGAGCATCGGCTGCTAGTTGCTAGGAGGAATGAATCATTACTAAGCTACGTGACTTTTTTAAGCTAGAGAATATGCTAACAGAATGGCGAATCCACCGGTTTAGTGTTTTTTGATGTGAAAGAAATTGTGGTGGCTCACGGGATCTGACTTCATTTCGTCGGCTGCACCGAAAGAGAGAAAAAAAGCCCAAGAAGTTTCTCCGGACTGCAACCGATTTTGCAACAAAACGTTTGTCTGGGGTAACAAAACACTGGAACTGAAGAAACCATAATTACAACCTTCTCCTGGCACATGAGGTGCCATCACTGGACCACCACAACCACCAGCACCTACTTCTGAGTGTTGTTGAGGCGCAGCACGTCCCAAAGCTGCAATCCCCCATCATCACCCAAACGCTTTGTTCTTTTTTTTTGCTGTGGCGGCGAATCCCACCAGCTGCGTTGCATGTTGCTGCGAGTTTCAGGTGGTTGTCTTGCGCAGCGCACTCCTCGACAGGAATGACACAAAATCGGACACGTATACAACCCACGATTTGGCCCGCGTGTTCCGCGTGCTCTGCTCAATGCCAACTACTTTAAGAAACCCACCTGGCATCAAATTCGGAGGCTTCTGTTATTTCTCTCTTATTTCTTATCTCTGGAGTATACCACCAAGACCCAAAGCACACACAAACCACATCTTGCAATGCGCTTCCTTCAAACCTTGCTATTGATATCTACTTATTCTATCTTAGTCTGCGCCCAACTCGACGTTGACGCTAACAACTATCTCCCCGTGTTCAGCACCACCGACAAGTTTTTCTCGCAAAGCGACGCCACGGTGCCCCCCGCCGATGTCAATTATACCCACAACTTTGGATTATTTGCGCAGTACACCTGGGACGACGTGGTCCAATCGTTAGGTCCAAACGAAAAGCTCTTCTTTTTGCAAAGACACGGCGAGGGGTACCACAACGTGGCCCCGGGGAATTTCACCCATGACGAATGGGTCTGTTACTGGTCATTGCAGCCTGGAAAGGACGGAGTGATTTGGCAGGACGCCGAGTTGACACCTCACGGAATCAAGCAAATTCAGAGCATCAGCAGACAGATAAACCAGACCGTTGGGTTCCCTGAACCACAGAGATTCTACGTTAGTCCATTGCGTCGAACCTTGCAGACATGGCTATACACCTGGTCGAACTTGCCCCATTTGAAACCCGTCATCAAGGAGTTGGCACGTGAGGTATATGGGATAGATACAGAGAGCCAGCGTCACAGCAAGAGCTACATATCTGAGAACTATCCATACTTTGACTTCGAGCCTGGGTTCAGCGAGAAGGACGTGGCATGGGAACCGGACACTCGGGAAAGAACACAGCACGTGGACTATCGGGCTGCCAAGTTGTTGACGGAGATTTTTGATGAGTCCAACGACGATGAGAAAGTCATTAGCGTGGTGCTTCATTCAGGTATCATTTACTCGATTTTGAACGTGGTTGGCCACAGATACTTTCCCATGTACACGGGACAAGCCATACCAGTTATAGTAACGAAACAAGAGAAACACACAACTTATCCTTTAGATAACGCGTGGCTGGACTTTGAAGACTGGTGCCCATCAGAATAACCACCTTTGGTATATGCTCCAGATGGCACGTACTTTTAAAATGTTTTGTACAGAATGTTCGTTTTTATTTATAGACGTTTTTACGTAGCTCTATTAACATTACTGAAAAAAGATATTAGTTGTCATTAAGTTAAACCCAGTCAATAGGTTTCTTCAAGATTTGCAACAATCTGTCCTCTTCTGAGCCTGGTTCTGGGTGGTGGTCGTATGCCCAACTTGCTGTGGCAGGCAAAGACATCAAGATACTTTCGACTCTGGAGCCCGGGGTCTGCAAACCAAACTGGGTGCCTCTGTCCAAAACCAAGTTGAACTCAACATATCTACCTCTTCTGATCTGCTGCCATTCTTTCTGCTCCTTCGTGTATGGGGTGTCTTTTCTCTTGGCGACAATTGGGATGTATGCTGGGATGAAGGCATCGAAACAGGACTCGATAATCTTCAAGATTTCGTCGGCTGGCTTGCTGTCAAAGTCGTCAAAGAAAATACCACCAATGCCTCTAGTCTCGCCTCTGTGCTTGATGAAGAAATACTCGTCACACCATTTCTTGTATTTAGGGTACAACTCTGTGTCGTACATGTCCAATGCGTCCTTGTGTTTCTGGTGGAACAACTTAGCGTCCTCTTCGTACAAATAAGATGGGGTCAAGTCAGCGCCACCGCCAAACCACCATGTTTGGGTCTCCTTGGTTTCTGGATCGCTGGTCTCAAAGTATCTGTAGTTGGCGTGGGTTGTTGGGGCGTGGGGGTTGATTGGGTGGATGACCATGGACAAGCCACAGGCAAAGAAGTCGACACTGCCGTCTTTGGCGGAGCCTCTCAAGTTGGAGTGGTCAGCTCTCATCCTGGTGACGGCCTGCGGAGGCAACTTACCGTGGACGATGGAGATGTTGACACCACCTTTCTCGAAAGTTGTACCGTTTTGGATGACCATGGACTGGCCACCACCGCCATTATCGCCTCTGGTCCAGGTGTCTGTGCGGAACGCAGCGGTGTCCAAGCTGGCGATAGCGTCGGTGATTTCTTTTTGCTTCAAGCGGACTAAAGCTTCCATTCTTTCCCTTACTGGGAGGGAAGGATCGTGGATCTGGTCTGGGGAAACCATTGTCGTAGTTGTACTTGTGGAGGGCAGGAAAGGGGGGTGATCTTGAAGCAAAGAAAGAAAAGGGAAGGGCCAAACAAAAAAAACAAACCTTTCAGATATCAGAATGCTTTTATAGAAGCTAGATAAAGTAGAAGATTATATTTGACGTGTTATTTTAAGAGCCCAACGCAAAGGGAATGTACTGGCGGAAGGACTGTAGATCTTTTGCGTCGTTGAGTTATCAAACCATCGAATGAGTGAAAAGAAAAAGAAGTGAGTGTCGCGCGAGTGGAGCCAGTGGATGGGCGCATGGGTCCAGCGTGGGTCCAGTCCGATCCTCGTGCATGGGGTGGTGTGGGTCAAACAAAAAAGTGAGATGATTTTTTTTTTCGTTCGTTTGGCTCCTCGGGGTGAATTATTTATCGCCGCACATTGTATTTAGTTGTGCGGATGATGATATGATCACCATATATTTTTTCCACTCCAGCCAACCCTGTTCTAGCCTCCCACATCATCACATGATTAAATCCCTAATTACATTCAAAAGTCTTACGATTTATTATACGACTTGCAGGGGTGCAGGGTCGCCTATTTCTCAAAGGTATACACCTTCCATGATGTACATCTCTTGGCCAGATACTCGAAGGAATATGGGCAGTGTGTTTCTGGCTGGGCCTGCCCCCATGGCGTTGGGTGACTGACACTCATAAGGTTATGAAACTTACGCTCATTGACATCTCTAACACCACCATCAGTCTATTGCCTGCGCCGTTGTAAGTACATCTGGTTGCATGCATCTTATACGAAAACGAACACTCCTCGTTCTACTTTCTTTTTGCAGCACGTCCAATCTCAACAACCAATGGCAAGCACACAAATTGTCATCAGAGGTTGAACGAGCATTTCCTTATATTAATCTAAGTCTATAAAGCTGTATAAGTGTATATCTTTTTCCATTGTTTAATAGTTAACCCATCACTCAACTTCTCCTCCTCTGAAACCAACTCATAACCGCCGATCCGCGGCAACAATCTAAACTTGACGTACCAGAACGCAATACACCCAAGAATACAGAACACTGCAACGAGTCCATAGTTTGGCCAATTCTCCAAGCCCTTTGGGTTTGGACTTTGCGACGACACGAACGGGCCAATCAACAAGTACACACTGATGACAAACACAGCTATCGTGCCCGCGTACCCTGCTCGTATAGGCGCATTCAACTCGGGGTAGCGTTTGCGCACAATGAATATCCCAACAGCAATCAACGCAATGGCTAATTGTTGCGGGTATCCTTCTAACGAAACCATGTAGCTGTAAATGTCGCCGTGAGGAAACAACACAATGATGGCTGTTGTCAAGCCGCAACTCAATATCAATGTACGAAACGGAGCACCGCGGGGCCAGTTGCTCGACATAAACTTGGAGAACGGCAAGTATCCCTCACGGAACACTTCCTGGTCAACCCTGGAGATGGTATAGATGACAACAAAGATATTACCGGCAGACGACAAAGCCACGGCGAGAGTCAACAACTTCTGTCCGACAAAGTTGCCAAATATCTTGGTGAATAAGATAGCTCCCGCGAGGGTGCTCCCATTAGCCAACTCGTCGTTAGGAATCACAGTAAGGTATGCGAGGTTCGCAATAAGGTATGTTATGGCCATGATGATCAACGAAACGGGTCCGGCAATCTTGAAGGTGCGCACAGGGTCCTTGATCTCGTTCGACACCGTGTGCACCGAGTTCCACCCTGAAAACGCAAACGATGCTTTGATAATTGCCGATGCAAACTTCAGCACGCTTGTTTGGGCTCTGATTTCAAAGAATCTATCCCATTCGACCTCGTGCTTGATCCCAGTGATGGACTCGGGGAAAACAGTCACGTACAAGCCCGCAACCACGATAATCCCCACAAGCACAAGCTTCAACCCGCCGAGCACGTTCTGGATTCTCACCCCGTGGGAAACACTCACGCCGTGCAACACGGCCGCAAAGTACAAGAACACCAACCCGACTGTTCTTGTTTTGAAATCAGACGGCTCGAAACCACACGCGTGGATGACGTACTCGCCAAAAACCAACACATTGGAAATCGTAAACCCAAATAGAACGGAGTAAACCAGGAACGCAACGGTTGCTAGGAGCTTGGGGTATGGGTAGATGAACTCCAAGAAGACCTTGGCGCCTCCACTTCTAGGAACGAGTGAGCCCATTTCTAAAAACACATATAATCCTCCAAACGAAGCAATCCCGGCAACGAGCCAGGCGCTGAAGAACAAGAAGATGGACTGCCCGCAATCCTGGTAGATACCACTGGTTATACTGAATATCCCACTTCCCAATATACGACTGACAAATAGCACTATGGTGGAGAACAACCCCAAGTGTCTTCCCTGTGGGAGGTCTTCCAAGTCTTGTAGGTACGACACTCGTCCATTGAAATCTATAGATGGTCGCAAGTACGAGTTAGCGTCTGACACTGAGGAATCACTCGTTGTCCTTGTCCTCTCTCCTGTGGCTAGTGTGTCTGGTAGCTTGATGTACTCTGATTTATCCAAGTCCTTCATTTCTATATCTTCTGTATTCTGCTGTTTGTTGTCGTTGTTGTCGACGTTTTCTCTAGACGTAGACGGAGTGGTAGACAGACTTGAGGTATCTTCAGGAACTGAAGAAGAAGAAGTGGTGATGGGCTTCGGATTATCTTCCATTAGTAATCCTGTTTTTTAATGTGGGTGTTTTTTTTTGGGAAGCAAGGAGGCCCAGGAGATACTCGGGGATACTGACCCACCACAATTATTTATTATGGGAATTTGGAAATGACACACTGTCGCACACAGAGATAAGAAACCGTTGCGTTGCTTTTCTGTAAGATTGTGGCATTGCACGCGACTTCAGGGGGTGCGTGCTCGCCCAATAACAAACCTGCTTCTATGGATAACACATTCGCATAAACAAACTGGCTACATCGCATAAAGCTATAAATAACGGAAATCAATTTAAATGTGCAACAAATAATATCTATAAAACAACTACACTTTATTTGCTCTGGTTCTTCTTCTTGACGTATGCCTCTTTGGCCAACTTGACCAACGAGTCCAATTCACCACTGTTCTCACACATGCTGTAGAACAACGAGTCCTTGTTGGCAATCAAGACATACGGATTGTCGTACTCAACGACTTTACCGGCATCCATGACAAGAATCTTGTCGTAGTCAATAATTGTTCTCAATCTATGGGCAATAGTCAAGATTGTCAGGTTGCCAAATTCTTCTCTGATGGTCTGTTGAATCAACGAGTCAGATTTGTAATCAATGGAACTGGTGGCTTCGTCTAGCAAAATAACCTTTGGATTCTTTAACAAAGACCTTGCTAAACAAACAAGTTGCCTTTCACCTTGAGACAAGTTGCCACCGCCTTCGGTAATGGCGCTCTCTAAATTGAAGAACTTGTTCTGGTTCTCGCCAGTGGCAGCTTGTTGTTCTCCCGGTGCAATCAAGTTAACTCTGCGCAAGGCCTCAAAGATCTCGGCATCCGTGTACTGTTCAAATGGGTCTAAATTGGTTCTAATAGTGCCGGCAAACAAGGTTGGGTCTTGTGGGATGATGGTGATGGCCTGGCGCAAGTCACGCAAACCAATAGTGGTGATATCGACGCCATCAATCTTGATGGAACCTGTCTCGGGATCCAAAAACCTGAAAAACGCAGTGATAATGGTCGATTTACCAGCACCGGTACGCCCAACAATACCAATCTTGTTGCAAGGCTCAACTTCAAACGTGACATTCTTGATAACTTTAGGCAAGTTTGGTGCATATCTCAAAGAGACGTCTTTGACTGAGATTTGACCCTTTTCGGGCCATGATGCTCTTGGTTCAGTTTCTTTGATTTCTGCTGGGGGTTCTTGCTCAACCTCGAGGTATTCTTGCAATCTCTCGACAGAGTTCATGTTCATTTCCACGTTGGCGTAGAGACGCACGATCCAAAGGGCACTTTCGGAAAAGGCAATGGCATAAGATAAAGACAAACCAGCTAAACCAGCATCAATCTTGCCCACTGCCAACAACACGAAAATACCTGTGAACAACATGACCAAAGATCCAACGGCATCGATACGGAACGACAACCAACGATTGGCGACCCACAAGTAAAAGAATGGTCTGTTATTATTATCAATGGCTTGCAAATTCTGCTTCATAAATCTGGACTCAATACCATAAGCTCTGATGGTGGCAACACCGTTCAAAGACTCTGAAAAGTGCTGGTGAATTGGGGACTTGGTCACAGATTCGTATCTCTTCAACTCTCTAGAAAGTGTCAAGTAGAAGTACCCAACCAAGTAATACAAGAAGGATATAATCACCGCAAAAATCAAAAAGCCAGGAGTAATGAACGTAATCAAAATCAAAATGGAGACACATTGCACCAAGCAGATGAAAACACCTTCGGCAAATGGAGTCACTTCTTGATCAACGGATTCAATGTCTTTGGAAAATCTATTCATGATTCGGCCCAACGGTGTCTTGTCGAAAAACCTCAATCGTGCTCTCAAGATGGTGACCAAAACTTGCTTGAATATTCTGTTGGATGCAAGGATACCGGTGTAGAAGGTAATGAAGACTCTGAAACTGGCTGTGACACCATATGCTAACCCAATGATACCGTAGATGGTGATGTAGTAAATGGTGCTGTGTTGCTCCTTGAGCTCGTTGATCGAGTTGTAGCTGTTGACCAACAACTTGGTTGCACCAGTGAAAGTACGCACCACAGGCAATTGAGAAAACTGCGAGCCATCATAAACAGTACCAAAAGTGGACATGGCAACGGAATTGACTAAGCTGGATGCTTCTTCGCTGTGCAAAGACCAGTTTCTTAACCAGAATGATTGGCCCATGTAGACGCCTTGAGAAATCACGAAAACAACCAAGACCAATGTCCAGGTTGGCCAGCCCCCAAAATACTTTGCGTATCCCAAGTAGACTTCGGCGCCGACAACACCTTCGGCTTTACCTTCTTCTTCCACCAACTTACCATCGGTTTTGATTGGCTCGTTGTCTTCGTCATCTGGTGACGAAAGAGCCTTCAATTTCGATTCAATTGCAGCAGCTTTAGCCTTCATATCAGCGTTCTTGTCGTCCAATGACTGCAAGTTTGTGGATGATTGGGTACGAGAGTTCATCACGGACGACTTGACCAATTCGTCATCACCCAAATCACCAGACTGTAATAAGACTTCGGTGGTACCTTGGTTTTTAACTCTACCATTTTCCAAAACGACAACCCAGGCGGCATTTTGCACGGTCAATGCAACGTTGTGAGAAACCAAAATACACGTTCTGCCCTGCATCAAAGGTCCACTGATGCAGTTCTCGTAGATCCACAATGCAGTGTGAGAGTCAACAGCTGATAAACAATCGTCTAACAACAAATGCTTGGAGTTGGAATACAAAGCTCTGGCTAACGACACTCTTTGCTTCTGACCACCAGATAAGGTAATACCCTTTTCACCAACTTCAGTCTGGTCACCGGCACTCAAAATCTTCAAATCACGGGCTAATCCACATGCCTCGACCACTTTGTCGTAACGTTCTTGGTTGAATGGAGCACCAAAAGTGATATTTCCACGAATTGTGTCATTCAACAACCACGCGGATTGGGAACAGTAGGCAACAGATTCAGTCAAACCAGTTGCAGGATCAACTACCAAATCGTCACGAGGCAAAATTCCTGGCAAAAAGATCTTACCGCTAACCAAGTCCATTTCACCCAATAATCCCAACAACAAGGAAGTCTTACCTGAACCAGTAGGACCAATGATGACGTTTAATTGACCTGGCTTGAAGGCAACATTCAAGTCTTTCAACTGGAAATCGTTCTTGGACAGCGAGTTCCACGACAAGGTAGCATTCTCAAACCCAATTTCAGGAGAGTTTGGTCCACGCTCTTGACCCAATTGATCGTACTTGGATGTCTCTGGCTCGTCCAAAAAGTCCGCAACTCTGTCAAGCGAAACCTTGGACTGAATCACAAACGATGTCATGTCTGCCAACTGATCCAATGGAGATCTCAACAAGGTGAACAACGACAAGGCAGTGAAGGCAACTGGAGCAGTCAAGGTGTTACCGGCAACAATGGTGTAGCAGTAGAATGACAACAACGTAATCAAGGTTGGAGTGACAAACCAGACAAAGGCACCGCAACACCAGATGAGACATCTCAATTTCAAGAATCTGATTTCTTCTTCTCTAATGTTCATGACGTTCTCGAAAAACTTGTCCTCCCAAGCAAAGAATTTGATGATTCTAATACTTTGGAAGGTTTCATTCAATTTTTGCACCCTCTTGTCGGTAACGGACAACATTTCCTTTTGAACACGGCCAGTCCACGAGGCGAACTGGTAGTTAATTGGAAGCAACACAAAGATAGCCAATGACCCAACAAAGGCACTCCAACCAATCAAGCCATACAACAAGATAATACAAATGATAATCATCAAAATGGCACCAACAAAGTAATGCAAGTAACCACAAATTTCAGAAACCTTGAAGGCATCAATGGCCATCAAGTTGATAATGGCACCCAATTCTGCGGTCTTTTTGCCCTCTTTAGACTCACTGTCGCTACTTTCGTCATCCTTTTTGTCAGTTTCACTGGACGAGTCATCAGCAGCAGTCTCGGTGACGGTGATCTTTCTTCTCAATGCCTTGGCGTAAACTTCTCCGATGATGATTGCCTTCATTCTGCAACAGACTCTTCTGCCCAAGAACAAGGAACAACCAGACGCAATTGAATCGGCCATTTTGACGAGCGGCATCATGAAAACAAAAGTCCAGGCCAAGTTGCTTGAATATGAGTGTGGGTCCGCCACGTACTCTAAAACCTTCTTTAACAAGACGGAAGGACCGAAAACTAAGCATGATTCAACGACTGCCCAGAAGGCTTGGATAGCAAACAAGTACCTGAAGTGGTAAAACAACTTGAAAGTGAATCTGAATGTAGATTTCGAAGCTTCGAAACCCTTCAACACAAAAAGAGCATAGTCGTCTTGTCTCAACCCCCAGATATCCTCCATTTTCAAGGGCTTCTTGTACGCCTTCCAGATCATCTTGTCTAACCACGAGTACGACACGAAGGATGCAACACTGGACACATTCTCTGGCGAAGGCTCCACCCCTGGCGTCACGTACAACTGGGATGGTTTATCGCCGATTTTAGCCGTCAAGTTCAAATACAACAAGATGGCAATAAGGGCAAACTCGGTTATGTAGAATTGACGCACCTGTGTCTTCATGCCGGGGTTAACGATGGCAGATCTGAAGGTGATCAAGGCCGGGAAGAAGCTGAAGAAATACAACGCGGTTGTGTGGACCCATAAGTTTGGCAATCTGATGGACACTTTCTTCAAGTTGACGATTCTAATGGTGACAAGAAGGAATATGTAGAGCCAGAACACGGTCTGCACAATCGGTATGTAGGCAGCACTTCTGAACTCCTTGTGCAATTGGCGGGAGAAAAAAGAGGAGATGTGTAAGGCCAAGCTCAGAATTACTAAAACGTATTCGGCACACACTCTCAATCTTTGGGAGACGTTCTTGTAGACCTCCTGGATGTATCCGTGAGGCTTGCCGTCGATGTTGGTGTCTGGCAATCTGGCGACATCGAAATGGAGGGCCTTGATCTCGTCTTTGGTCAAGCTGGAGGCTGGGGTGGTCGGCGTGTCGGCCGTTCCGTACCCGTTTGATGTTGCCAAAAGTGGGCGTGTTTCTGTATCGCTGTTGGTGGTATCTAATTGTATGTGGTTGTTCCTTCTCTTTCGTAAGGATATGGTTGATTTAATTAACAAGATGACGAAGGAGATGGAGCCGATTATGAGCGGAGGGTAGTACTCCAATTCAAAACGACCACATTGTGTGACATCGTCGTAGTCCCAGAACTGGCACAGCGGGGTTGTCGTGTTAGATGCGAGCAGAATACTTAGATCCATATGTTGAAACGGGGGGGGATAGCGAAGCTTATGCAGAATTATAGGGGAGATGAATAGATTAGACGTGTAGATAAGGCGAATTTTTCAAAAGATGTTTGTTCTCTTTTTAGTAGATGAAGGTAACGTGATGGACGTGGCGATACTTTAGTAGTGGTTACTCTTATCTAGGTTACACTGGACGGAATATTAGGAGTAACAGAAACCAAGGGTAATCTAAGGCAAAGAAGAAATTATAAGGTAGAAAATTTTTTTGATGGGTGGGAACTTTGTGGTGGTTAAATACTTGCAAGCAAACCGTTGCCGTTTTCTCTCTCTATCGCGGATTTTTTCCGTCTCCCATTTTCTCTCCCTCTTTCCCTCCAGGAGTTATTTAATTTAGGTCCGAGTTACGAACATCAATGATTAAAACAACAAAAGGCGGGACACCATGTCTGGGATAGCTGGTGGTGTGACTCAGGTAGCACTCATTGGTAAACACTAGCTAGCTTGTTGATCGTGTGACTAGACATTCTGTATTGGAAAAAAAAACGGTCCATCTAACCATGCCGGGCGTCCAACTCCTTCTTTAAATATGAGTAATCTTTGTGGTTATCTAAACATAAACAAACGGGGTAAGCATCTCTTTGTTCTTCTTCCATTGGCCAGCGAAACCCATGCTACAACGGCAGATCGCCTTGAATAAGTCCGTCTCTTTATACGGCACGAAATGCGCAATGTGCAGAATTACAGTTCGTTCTAGTTTTTTTTTTCTTAGTATTTTACTGCAAAAGTTTCACGAAAAAAAAACTCACCGAAGTGCAACTTCGATCGATTTGATACCCAACCAGCTCAATATCAGAACTATTCATTTTCTTCTTTATTTATTTTGGACGGCAGGGAAAGGAAACCAACAAAGACAGATTCAATTAAGAACTCCTCATTGTATCTTCCTTCTCCCCCCAGCAACACACGTACAAAAAATTAAACAAAAAAAGAAAAGACAGAATACCTATACATAATAAAACATTACATAAACAACATTGAATGAGAGCGATAATGGAATGCTGGATGGAAAGTGACACCAAAATAATTAATAACAACATTAACAAAAATAAAAAAAAAACAAAGAAAACCCCAACGACAACCGATGGTTTCCTTGCTGTCCTGTCTTCTCCCTCTCATAAACTCCCGCCAATTCCATTACTTGAAACGCATTCCCTAGTTACCATTTTCTTCAGCATCAACGTCTTGTACTTCTTCTCCCTCTTGGGTTTCGCCTTGAGCTTCAGCTTCTACTTCAGCCTCAGCCTCGGCTTCGGCCTCCTTTGGAACTCTAGAGTCAATAGCAATGTCAACGATAATCTCTCTGCCATTGATTTCCTTACCGTTGAACTCATCAACAGCCTTCTTCTGGGTTTCTTCGTTGGCAAACTTGACAAAAGCAATACCTTTGTTGAATGGTCTTCTGAAGTTGCCGCCACGGCCGCCTCTTCTGTTGTATGGGACCTTTCTAGCTGGAACGTGGATCCACTTTGGCTTCAAGTCCTTGAACAAGGTGTTCAAAGTCTTGACATTCACCTTGTAGTCCAAGTTGGTGATAAAGATGGTGTCTTTGGAAGGAGTACCATCTGGGATAGTAGCAGTAGACTCGCCATTGGCGACGGCTTCTTCTCTCTTCTTCTTGGCTTCGGCCTTCTTCTGTTCTCTTTCCTTCTTGATTTCTTCCTTCTTGGCTCTGTAGGCCTCCACTCTTTCCTTCTTTTCTTCCTCGGTTGGTGGTGGGACAGCCTTTCTGATAAAGATGTTTCTTCTTTGGAATTTCTGGCCATTGAAGTCCTCAATTGCCTTATCGGCGTCCTCCTTGCTGCCAAACTGGACAAATGCAAAGCCCAAATGTCTCTTGTACGTCTTGTCACCACGGGTGTTTTCCTTGAAGGGAATCTCAACGTCAGTGACATTCAAGCCCTGAAACAATTCCTTCACTTCCTCCTCCGTGGCCTTGAAATCGACGTTGCCGACGTAGATTCTGTCTTCAATCAATGGCTTGACAACTTTTGGTTCTTCAGTGGACATTTTTTTTCCTTCTTTTGTCTCCAATTCCGTTCTTCTTTTCCTATAGTGGGTTCACACAATTACTAATAAGTTCACAACAAAAAAATTCCTTGATGGGGGTTCTTTTTCACCTTTGCCTGATTTCAAATCACAATAACAAGGGATTCACAAGATTGATTAACTTTCTATGATCAAGAATTGAAAAAATTAATTGATTCTCCCAAGAAAGAGAAGAAACCAAACAAGAACCCGGAACAAAAAAGAAAGAGAGAGAGAGTCAGAGTTTGGAAACAAGGAAAGCGAGAGAGACACAGAGCGACAGAGAAAAAAAACAAGGGAGCTTGTCGTTGTTGAGCGCAGCGTCGACAATTGGGTCGTCCGTTGTTGAGATTTTTTTTTTTTTCTCTTTCTTCCTTTTGTGCTGTGGATTCTCGGGATCAGGCAAGCAAGTCAAGTCAAGTCAAGTCACGCCAAGTCTCAGAAGACCTTAACCACCAAAACACCAATGACAGAGACCACTTATAATAAACCATTATCAACCAGCTTACACAACAACAACAGCGTAGACAACTGCTAATCAATTGGTCAGTATCACTCATTGTGGAGAAGAAATAATATTTCCAACTCGCAAGTACGATAGACAAAAAAAAAATAATCTCTGGAAAAAGCACAATCATGTGATGACAAACACGTGATTCATGTCACGAGCACCACCAAAAGTAATATATCGTTAGTATTTATTTGTGTATATATATATGAAGAGTTGACTAAGAAAGGGGAATTCTTATAACAAAAAACAAAGAATTGGATGTATGAACCGGGTTTTTTTATTGTATTTCAGTTTGGCAAATGCTAATTACACCTTACACTTCGTCCAAAGTGAAAGGACGTGCTTTTAGTATTATGTGTGTGAATATGTTTGGTTGTGTCTTTCTGACATCTATTTCAATTTATTGAACAATCTTGGGGCAACACAGTCGTTGACACAGTGTTGCAAGTGGAAGTACTCTTCAACACAGTCCTCTTTGTAGTGTTTATGTTCATAACCTTCCTCTTCTTGTTCTTTGGTGACCCTCTCGATACATTCCTGGAAGTGGTGGTCAAATGGTTTACAAGCAGCAGTCTTGGCACACTCCTCACGCAAGGTGTCCAATGGGTCGGCTTGTTCTTCTTCGTCTTCATCATCTTCGTCGTCATCATCTTCGTCTTCGTCATCGTCGTCTTCGCCTGCTTCTTCCTCTTCGGCTTCTTCACCTTCCTCTGGGCTGCCCACTTCGACGGTTTCTTCGCCAATAGGTTCCTCTGGAGCAGCTTCTGGCTCTTCTTCGTAAACGTCTTGGATCACCTAGAGTCAATTAGTTAGTACTTGTTCTTCAATGGCATGGCATGGCATGGCACGGCACGGCCTGGCCCTTGCCCACAACCTGTAAAAATGTATACAAGTATTCGCAGTTCATTTCCCACATACCACTTGTTCGTCCTCTTCAGCGTGAGCTGTTGGAATGACGGATTCCAATAAATCTCTAAAGAATGACATTTTCTAGTATCTTTGAATAGTTGTGCTTTAAGGTTATTGCTGCTTTCTTCAACAGAAATCCGTATAGATAGTGATACTATTCCCAACCCAAGTTGATTCTTTTTTTTCAGCTCTTTTTTTTTTCTATTCCTCTCACTGTTTGAATTTTTTTGGTAATAAGAAAAAATCAAATATCTAATTGGCTGGAATGATTGAGACCACCACAGTATGCAGGAAATTGGTAGCAATGGTACATGATACCAGTATAACAAGCGGTACGGGACAGACAACTCAGTGGGAACTCATGGACAGTATTGAATGAGCCGTTGGGAAGCCGATTGAGGCAGTTTGGCGGAGTAAACTCAATAATTTCGGCTAGTAACCTTAAACTATCACGTGAACATTTACACGTGACACAGGAGCCGGCAGTTTCTTCAAAAGAAAAAAATTGCCAAACATCCGATTGCCTAACCTAATACCGTTGAACCTAATAATTTTGATTTTGCACGGGCTGCATTTGCAGTCATCTGAACCTGACAATTAGACAATGGTTAGGAGGTTATATTCCATTCAGTTTCTGGAGGGCCCCTTTACCACTAAGCTGAAACCAGTCCCATGCTGTCCTTGCTGGTATCGTGAAATGATGACAGCCAGCTGAGAGAAATGACGTACGTGCGATGCTTACTCGAAGATTGCCAAAGGTGGAAGGGAAGACCACCACGAAGGAATTTCCTTTTCGCTAATAATACCAGTGAGTTTTTTTTGTTCAGCTGAAATAGGTATTCTTGGTCTCTCATTACGCAAATAAACTATCAATGGGTGTCGGGACAAATTCATGATAAATTTAAGGTTCCTTTGTGCATGGACTCTTCTTCCGGTGAATAAAGTTTCAGGGAAAGAATGGAAAACAAAGGCTAGCATAAAGAAAAGTCGGAAAAATCGCTCTTCTACTTTCACCCAGATAGCCGCAACTCCTCTGGCTACTGACAATGGGAATTTCACTCTAAAAAAGTAGTTTTCTGGCCCAATGCTTTTTGCCATGTATATAGCTGATCATCACAGCTTCACCCACGTAGCAAGATGTGTATCTATCTGATAGATAGCTATTATGAGACAGTGTTTCAGGAATCCCCTCTCTTCCGATACAGAACAGCACAGCAATCTAGAATCTATGGAGGAAGATGGGCTCTAGGCAATAGCAGTTGTACTCTAAATCACACAAAGAAGGACAAAACTGATGGACAAAGGTAAAGCGAAACAAAATAGAACAAAACACAAGCGAACCAAGCACCCACCTATAAAGATAAAAATTCACGCAAAGGCGGAGGAGTTGGTCTTCTCACGTTTGCTGTTATGTCCTATGCAGGCACAATCACTCAGTCATCGCTCCCTCACTGTCCCAGCGGTTCCAGGAATACGAAACTTCTCAGCGAGGTGTGTTCCAGCACGGGTGCGAAATTTCAACAACTTTAACCGTAAGCAAAAAAAAAAACATCCGGGCCTATTCATAAAAAATAAGAACAAAGATCTAGACTGGAAGCTATGCGGGAAGTAGGGAGTGGAGTGAAGGGTTCTAGTATAAAAAGCTGCTGGAATCCCCATATCTGTTTCACCATTCTCTTTTTTTGTTGTTTTTCCTTTTTCTCTTTATATTCCCATCTTGTGTCGTATATTTTTGTTGCAGACCGTTCGCCCTTCAACACTTGACACATTGTGCATAAATGATAACAGATTCCAACGCATCGATTCCAGGCGACTGGAACCCGAATGACAATAGCAGATCTTTATCCTCGGATACCAACTCCATTGCCGAGTACCATGGGTTTGACGCACATGCCAGTCATAATGTCCAGAAGTTGGCCAAAACTTTAACCCAGAACACTTTGAACAGCGAGTCCTCCGCTGCTTTGCTCAAGCACATGTCCCACATGTCTGAAGCCCCTGGAGTGTTGCCAACCGGAGAGGAGGGGAAGGAAATTGAGCAATTGGATCCTGATTCACCAAACTTTAACGCAACGTTCTGGGTCAAGAACGTGAGAAAGTTGCTTGACTCTGACCCAGAGTATTACAAGCCTTCGAAGTTGGGCATTGCGTACAGAGACTTGAGAGCTTACGGTGTTGCTAACGATTCTGATTATAAAGTCACAGTCGATAATGGTGTGATTAAGCTCGTCACCGAGATTATCAGGCTCTTCCAACCGGAGGATGAGTCGAGATTCTTCAATATCTTGAAACCCATGGACGCTATCATGAGACCAGGTGAGCTTACAGTTGTGTTGGGTAGACCCGGTGCTGGTTGTTCTACATTGTTGAAGACCATCGCTGCCCAGACCTATGGGTTCCACGTTGGCAAAGAATCCAGGATCACATACGATGGGTTGTCGCAACACGACATCCAGAAGCACTACCATGGTGATGTTATCTACTCTGCCGAAGCAGATATCCATTTCCCGCACTTGACTGTCGGAGACACCTTAAACTTCGCTGCAAGATTGAGAACGCCACAGAACAGAGGTGAAAACATTGACAGAGAGACTTATGCTAAGCACATGGCTAGTGTGTACATGGCTACCTATGGTTTGTCGCACACTAGAAATACCAACGTTGGTAACGATTTCGTCAGAGGTGTGTCTGGTGGTGAGAGAAAGAGAGTGTCCATTGCTGAAGC
>JAJSEA010000117.1:7387-34569 GCA_026724345.1 Candida sp. AC06
TTAATAAAATTCCCCAAATCAATTTTAAATTTTTTTTTTTTTGAACTTTATTTTTTTTTTAATAAATTTTTTTTTTTTATTTTTTTTTTTTTTGTCACCCCCCCCCCCCCCCCCCCGGCAAACTCAACACACACTCTCTATCTACTATTATGAACGTTTATTTCAATCTACTTCACAGTCACTTGTACATATCATGCATCTGAGAATTCTGCATAAACTCGTTTAGCGTCTCCGTTGTCGACAGGATGGACGAGCCGGTGGTGGGTTCCGGCAGCATAAGGCTGGCCGAGGTGCCCACTTTGGGTTCGCTCTGTACGCCAAACGCATTATCGACGGGCTGACTCAACAATATCTGGAAATTCTCAAAGAAGTTCAGGTAGTCTTCGTTGAACGGCAAGTCCTGGGTCTCGGTTATGGTACCGCCAAGGTTCGTCACCCGCTGGTCGGTTTCTTGCATCTGGTACGACTGCTCCAAGTCCGAGACCCCCTGGGCCGTGTGTTTCAGTTGTGGTAGAAGCTGCAGTTTCCTGTTGCTGACTCTCCGGCTCTTGATCTTGTTGCCTTCGATGTCCAAGTTGAATTTGTCCATTAGCGCTTGCTGCATTTGTTCGACAATGATCCGGAACCGGGTGGACATGGGGTTGGACTGTTCGTAGAACGTGTAGATCTTCTTGCCGATATTCAAGTACTTCATGAGCTTGGCGGAGTAGTAAACGTCCTGGAAAGTGTATCGGTTGTGTTCGAGGTATAATATGGAGAGTCCAATGACTAGGCATGCCATCAATGTAGCATGTGTGGTGCCGTGCAGCTCTATCCTGGCTGATTTGAACTTGAGCGTGGTGATGTACTTGTCAACTAGCTGCACGATCAACAATGACGACTTGACGGTAATGGCAATGAAATTCTTCATGGCAATCTCTTGTTTAGTCTTGGGCTTGTTCAAGATGTTCTTTCTTCTCTTCTTGTTGAAGATGAGGTACATGAAGAACGGACGACCAACTAGCACAATCAAGTACAACTGGCAAATGTGCATGATGAGCAAAGGAATCTTGTTGTCCAAGAAATCTCCCGGTTTAGCTACCTCTTCGACGAAAAGTTTATCAATCTGCAAGTGCTCCGGCAAGTTCAAACTCCATAGTTTCAACTCAATGGCTAGTTTCTCAGCCTTGAATGGGTTCATGATACCTTCAAGGTAGAAGTTTCGTAACACTTTTCCACCAACTCTGACGATTTTGCATTCATGGATCATGGCTTCAAACCGGGGGTCCTGAATAATAATCCCATTATCGTCTCTCACAAATATGTCTTCGCTGTCGAAGTCATCCCAATCATAGTCATCGATAATCAATGGTCTCCCTAACAAGATCGAGGTGATCCTATCCAATATGTATAACGTGCGGTACAATCTTCTGCGATGCACGACGAAATTATAATCGGTGAATGATTCGTTGATGTAGCGTCTATGCAACCCCATGGCTTGTGCACTTCTCACACCCATGCCGAGCATGAGCCACGCCGTGTTCCTGTGCTGCTTCACTTGGTAGTAACAGTACGCTAACAAAAACCCTTCAACTATCCATAACATTCCAAAGTGCATGTATGATTTGGTTAAATAGTACCCGTAGTCAAAGTATGACGACGATTTCATGTTGGGAGACGAGAGCCGTTTCAAGATAGGATGGTTGGCAATCTCTGCAAACAACAACCCATTACCAAGAATCATGTTGGTGATGGCGATTTGGCCCGGGCTGCACTGGTCGAAATTCTCATATATGGCATTGAGGGTGTGGGTCTTGAAATATTCGACATCAACAAAGTAACTTGCTTGTAGTAAGTTTATACAGAACAACTCGAGGATGTCTTCAAAGAGCTGTCTGTCGGGCAACAGCACTTGCACAACCTGGGTGAACTCTTCTGGGTCCTCGATCACCTCCAAGGTGTCAGTTTCTGAGGTAAATGTGCTCGGCCCAAGTCTTTCATTGAAAATGTTTCGACACTCAAATAGAAACGACAACGGTGAGCTCTCCCCAACGTATCGTAGATTCCCCTGGGAATCATACAAAACTTTCTGTGGCTCAGCATATTCTGCTGGGTATCTCGGCTTTTCAGGTGGTTGATTATTAGATTGGGGCTGGTACCCTGGGCTCTGTGATGCCAGAGGGGATCTTCCTTCTGTCGGTGATGAACCCGGATCTTCGCTTGCAGGCACCTCGACTTTATGCAAGGGGAATCGTATTATCGGCTGGAACTGGAGTGGGATCTTGGATCTCTTGCTCAATCGCTTCAAATCATGCACATCTATCTCATCGTTGTCTTTCTGGGGTTTGGCAATGGTAGGTATTATCGGCCTCTCTGCCTCTTCTTCTGGATCTTTGCTTTCGGATTTGGTTTTTCTTTTCCTGTTTGTACGACGCAAGGTACGCCGGTCCACAATGCTGAACTTGCATTCAACGCCTTTGCGCGTGCACAACTCACACGGCGAGGTGCCGGTACACTTGTATTTCCTCTGTTTGCAGTAGTCGCAGGCTTGTGAAACCTTGGTTCGTTTGTCAAAGTCGATCTCCATATCTTGCAATTGGGGGGGGGGACCAAAGGGGGGAAAACGAAGAAAAAAAAATAAATAAGAGTTGACGTAGAACGCCGGAAAAAATAGTTTGTGGAGTCGAATCGAGTGGTGGGGGCACTGGGGGTAATGGTGGTACGGGGGGCAGGACAGGGCAGGGCGAGGAAAAGGGAAAAATGGGAAAAAGAAGCAAAGAAAGAAAGAAAGAAAGAAAGAAAGAAAGAAAGAAGGTTGGCCAGAGAATTTTTCACATTCGTTGTACGGTGGGGGGGGGTCTTCTTAAATACCAATTGGCTCCTAACGATACAGACCAGAGGGTGTGGCAAAGTCAGGTTAGATAAACAAAGGAGGGATTAAGCTTGTTTCCCTTTTTTTTTCTTTTAAGAAAGCTTCGTTTGGTGGGGGGAGTTAGGGAGACTTTTAGTTTGAATAATAACAGTAATAGAAAACTCCCAAAAGCTAAAACCACATCCGACCCGTACCCAAGGCTAAGAAAATTGCCAGAGCTAAAACTATGCATACATCTATACCGAAATGCAACGTATAGAAAAATTTCAGAATAAAGCCAGACACGCGGAGCCCAAATGGATCTGAGGCTAGTGAATGGGTCTCAAAACGTTTTGAGACCTCCTGAACCAGAACCTAGTTTGGTGTGCTTTCGTATTGCAACTTTCAAAAAGGGATCCGCTGGTGTTGGGTATGGCCCCGGGTTTAGACTTTCTGCCCAAGTATAACCCATTCTTGTTGGCCCAGTGGAATGGTTGGAGAGGAGTAGAAAAACTTGCCAATTGTTTTTGCATTTAGCTTCGACCGGCCGTGCAAAATAACACCGCAAAAAAATAATGTCTCGGTTTATTATCCCGTTTGGGAAGGGGGCCGGAGAACAATATCTGGCAGCTGAAATTAGCACTGCTCGAAACGACAGCTTCTTATCGTGGGTCGCGGGTTGCGGGTTGCGGCTCTCCTCCCCAAAACCCCATTGTTTAGAGAGTGAGGGAATACTTGCGCCGATACGTGTTGGTAGGCGAAGCGCTGTCTCTGCTTGTGGAGAATTGGCCTCGCAAAAGGATAAACGTCCAGGTAGCTTTTGTGTGAGAGGGGACCCAAAGGAGTTGCCAAGGGTAAAAAGGCATTACAGCAGGAGTCAGAATCAGAGCAAAAAGAAAAAGAAAAGCGAGGAGATCCTAACGAAGCTCTGATCCACATTGCTATGATTACAAAAACCACATGGTTGTGTAGTGTGGGAGAGTCATAACTTTATACTTTATTTTCAACATGCTCTGCCAATAGGAGAGAGAAAGAGAGCAACTAAGAATTAACGATGAATAAAATCCAGGTGTTTTCTTGGGTGTCATTCATTCTCACCCCACGGAGTTTCTCGTCCTCCACCCAATATCTGCTGTGATGCTACCGTGATATTATAATCTGTCAAGCGCAGATTCATATTGCAAAAGGAAGCCCAGTGCAAGTATAATAAGAACACCACCTGCATTTTCTTGAGTGCGGCTCACATTTGCCTAATTGGGTTATCTAAGCTTGGGCCTTTTTTTTCTCTCAGTCTTTCATTCTTTCTAACGCTCTCTCTCGGATTCGCTCGCTCGCTCTCTCGACAGTGCGTGTGCATAAGTAATGAAAAATTTTTGATTTGACAAGAGATATCTCAAAACACACCTGGGCGATTATTACAGATCCTCTACTCCTCAAGACAAGACAAGAAATTTTACTTCTCCATCCAATGGCATTCTGGAGTTCCTCATCCTCAAGCTCAAACAGCACCGACGCTTCAGCCACGACCGCGGCTTCCTCCAAATCTCAAGAAATCAAGGCACAGCTTCAGAGCCAAATCAGCCAGGAGTTGGCAGCTGCTAATGCCACCGAGTTGGTCAGAACAATAACGGAAAACTGCTTTGACAAGTGCATCCTAATCCCAAAGGACACATTGTCCCCCCAAGAATTGACTTGTATTGCTCAATGCAGAGAAAAGTACATGAGATCTTGGAACGTTATTTCCAAAGCATACGTCGGTAGAATCCAACAAGAACAGAATCATTAAAGCCGAGACATGGGAGATGTGAGGTGATCGTACATAGATGCGTCATCATGTTCTACCATTTCTTGGTCAAAACTAGATGTCGTCATTGGCTTCGAAGTGCAGTGGCCAAGCATCGACAATGGCTGATTCCACAATATTTTCCTTTTTCTTCCCGCTCCTGTATAGCTACCTGTAAAATAGCTTTTCTCATTGTAAATACAAATATTCAAGTATCAAGTAGTACCGTGGTAGAGTTTGGTTGCCAACGGTATGTCCTATATCTTGGTAGTGCAACCATGCCCAAAAAATGTTTGCCCTACGCTTTTGCAAACGAGAGACAGAGAGAGACAGCGAAAAACTTTAGTGGCGACTGGACTATCAACAGCCACTGTTTGAAATCCAAACCAACACACAACTCAACACATCCACACCATGGCATCCACACAGACAACAGTAGCATCTGAGTACTCGTCAGAAGTCCAGACGGTACCAATTGAACACAGATTCAACCCATACTCCGATAACGGTGGTACCGTGTTGGGGATTGCCGGAGAAGATTTCGCAGTTTTGGCTGGGGACACAAGACAAGTCACTGGGTACTCTATACAATCCAGGTACGAGCCTAAGGTCCACGACGTTGGCGATGACATCTTAATGACTGCTAACGGTTTCGCTGCTGATGGTGTTGCGTTGATAGATCGTTTCAAGCAATCTTTGATCTGGTACAAGTTTGACAACGGGGGCAAGAAGTTGACCATCAAGAGCGCAGCAAGATATATCCAGCATTTGTTGTACGGTAAGAGATTCTTCCCATTCTACGTGAGTACCTTGATTGCCGGTTTGGACGAAGAAGGTAAAGGTGCTGTGTATTCCTACGACCCCGTGGGATCATACGAAAGAGAACAGTGCAGAGCCGGTGGTGCTGCTGCAAGTTTGATCATGCCGTTCTTGGACAACCAGGTTAATTTCAAGAACCAGTACGTGCCAGGCACCGACGGCAAGGAAAAGAGACCATTGAAGTACTTGTCATTGGAAGAAGTGATCCAATTGGTGAGGGACGCCTTCACGTCCGCTGGTGAGAGACATATCTATGTTGGTGATGGTTTGGAAATCAAGATAGTGACAAAAGATGGTATCAGAACAGAATATTACCCATTAAAGAGGGATTAGTATACATATCCTATATAGTAGAACTTCCAAAAAAAAAACTAAAAAAAAAAGAATACAAGCTTCAAATGGACAGCATTGATGTGTGGCGTCTGTGTTTATACTGGCAATTCGAACTTCTTACCCTTCATGACCTTGGTGTAGTAAATGTAAAAGAAGTCGGAGTATACGGCAGTCTGCAACAACCCGGACAAGACAGAAACAAAGTCAAAGTGGCCCTCGGCGAAATATCTATAAATCCAGTTTGGAATGTACAAGGCACGGTATATTCCAAGAGCGAAAATGTAGTGGGTGGTGATGTTTTCAGCCTCTCCTGTCTTTTGCAATATGTACAACTGTGGGATGATAGCTACGGCCTCCAACCATAACGAGAACGACCACACGACTTCGCCAAAGGTGTACTTGTGGGTAAAGATCAAGCTTGCCAAGGCGGCCCCACCAACCAAGTATCTGACGGGGAAAGTGTCGATATCTTCCTGGATTGGCTTCTTGTACTTATAAAGCATGACGTACACCGTGTACACGGACGATCCGATAAAGACTATCTTCAACAATGTGTTGTAGGCGGAGTAGAACTTGGTGAACAAGTCGAGGTACCTGGTCAAGTACACAACCACGTATAATGCCTGGGTCTTTAATGATAACCCATTGGTTGATCTGTTTTGTTCAATTGCGTATAACAATATGAATATACTGGCTAAATGGGAAAGATCCCCAAAGAATCTGAAGATATTCATTGTATGTGTGTGTGTGTGTGTGTCTTAGTTATTGATGAGTAGCAAATTGAAAACAACAACAACAATATCTTCGTTGGTTTTTGCTGTGGAAAATTTTTTGATTTGTGTGTCCGCGGGTTTCGCTGTTTCTCTATCTTGTTCTTTTCTGTCTCTCTCTCTCTCTCTAAGAAACCACGTCAGAGAAAAACTAAAAGCGCGAGTGCGTGAACCGGACAAACAAATAAAAATTGATATGTCGTGCAAACACCAAATATATTCACAACTCTATATGTTCAAATACTTCATCATCATCGTTGTCGTCGTTGCCGTCATTGTCGTCATCGTTACCATTGTCTTGACTGTTTGTACCCATCGATTGGATCTCTTTCCATGGCCCAGTTGAATCGCTGTCCACATTTTCTATAAACTCCCTGATCTTTGCCACCTTCATTTCATTTTCACTGCTTGTATAACTCTTGAGCTTGCCGTCTTTCATGTAGACAACAGTTGGGAAACGACTCACGCCATACTTCGACAACACCTCATAATCATTGAGCTCTTCAACGTTCACAACAACAACTTTAATATCGCCGTAGTCCAATGCTAACTGATGGGTGTAATGAGCGGGATACTTATAGTCTTCCCATCCTGGCAAATAGCCAGCCATGAAAAAGACTAATCGTTCACTTGCGTCATCGCCCAAAGCCTTGGTGTACTCCACCTTGGAGTGGAAGTTTTCAAAGTCTGGGTGGATATTCAAAGCACGATCAAGATACCCAATTAAACTCTGCAAATCTCTATTCTCCTCATAGTCTATAATCCTCTTGGTCTTGTAGTCCAAGAGTTTGAGCGTCGGGTACTTGGTAACCTTAAATAGTTCACTTAGTCTTTGGTTGGATCGGGCATTGGTTTTCAATATTTGGAACTTGGACCGATTCTTATTGTTGTTGTAAAGCACGCTTAGATTCTCGAAGGTTGGATCGAATTTCCGGCAGTACTTGCATGAATCAGAATAAAAGTAAATGAAGGAATGTTCAGACTGCTCCAACGTAGCCTGGATTAAATTGTCATCAAACTCAATGATACTCCCCGACACGGCACTTGATGCTGTGCTTGCAGCAAACCTTAATAAGCTCACCACCACGAACCACAAAAGCCATGGTGATGGTGTTGATGATGTTGATGTTGCGTCGAGCTTCATCTCCCTCGTCTTCCGCCTCTTCCTAATAGACTTTCGATCGACTTTACGGTTTTGTGGGCCGTCGGTGTGGTAAGATGGTTGCACCTAAAAAAAGCAAGATGGGAAAGTGGTTGAATGGCTGGTTGCACTGGAAACGACGGCGAGAAAAAAAAAAATCTGAGATTCTCGGATTCGCATTGAATTTTCCGCTATTTTCCTGCATGTAAGCCGCACAGTTTCCCCATTGGGCGCCAACAGCCAGGTCTTTTTTTTCTGCCTCAAAGTTTCGCAACTCCAGATTTCAAAACCTCCCCCCAGCCAGCCTTGTTAGCTGCAATGGCTTTTCTCTCAGTGGTGTTTTAGAATTAATGCAGCAGAGTTACAATAAGCTTTTTTAATTAGCCTGACTTGCTGCCAAATGTTGCTTGTTGCAGTCACGTATAACCAGCTGCAGCTTTTTTTTGTTTGATTCCATGCAAGTGGTTCGACAATACTCTATCGAAGCCCACCCGCCCCACATAGATCAGCATGATCTATAAAATAACATGATGTTCCGAGTAGGCTTCTATTTTTTTGAACTTCCCTTTTTCCTGTCAGATATATATCTTCCTTGATTGCATCTCCCAAAAAAAAAAACCTCATATCCTTGAAATATTCCGTTCATTCGCTAACGAGATTGTTATAATAATGAAATCGATTCTACCATTCACCGTGTTGTTTGCCGCCGCCGTGGCCACTACCACCTTTGATACTATAAGGTCTACCAGTATAGCATCACTTTCCGATTGCTCATCCGAGGAATACCCCTCGACCTACCTTCCGGTTATCCCATCAGCTTCGGCTCCATACTACCTGAATAATACCATCCCATCCTTGTCTGCAGCTCCAGTTGCCGCCGAATCAAGCGAATCTCAAGAGATTGTCTACGAATACGAAACCGAAACTGATACCAACTTTGAACAAGTCACCAGAACTGTCTGTGACTCCGACGACAACTGCTACGTCACCACTGACTTAGAAAGTTTAACTACCTACACCACCACCATCGACGGTATCTTGACTGTCGTCACCACAGCTGTCCCAGTCTCGTCTGACGGTGCTTCCCTTGCCGGTGTTGGTCTTGGTGTTACCAATTCTGGAGTTTCCGCTGAATCGTCAGCTGCTCCTGTTGAATCTGGTTCTTCCCAAGAAGTCCAATACGAATACGAAACCGAGTATGATACCAACTTTGTGCAAGTCACGAGAACCGTCTGTGACGCAGACAACAACTGCCATGTTACCACTGACTTGGAAAGCTTGACTACTTACACAACTACCATTGATGGTGTCTTGACTGTCGTCACTACTGTTGCTAACGTTTCTGCTACTCCTACTGGTACTCCTGCTATCACCACCCCAAGTGAGACCGAACAGACTGATGTTGAAACCACCGTGATCACCGTTACTTCTTGTGCAGACGATAGATGCTTCCAAACTGTCTACACTACTGGTGTGTCAGTTGTCACTGAAGACGAAACCACCTACACTACTTATGTTCCATTGGTTACGGTCTCTGCCAAGAAGTCATCGTCCACTACTACTGTTGCTGCAGAAACTACTTCTACTGCCACCCATCCAAACACCATTGCCGGGGTCGAATCCAGTGAAAAAGCTCCAATCCATAGTACCGTCGTCGAAACCGTGACTGAAGGAACTACCAAAGCTAAAACCACTACCGGCAGCCCAGCAACCACCACTGAGACCACTTCTTCCTCCACTGACGAAACCGTTACCAAATACGGCACCACTGTCGTTACCGTCACCTCCTGTTCTGCAGACAAGTGTCACGAAGTTGAACAAACTACCGGTGTCGTTGTCTACACCAGTGAAGAAACTATCTACACTACCTACTGTCCATTGCCATCCTCTTCTTCCGTTGCTGCTCAAGAAGACACTGTTGAAACACACGCCGCTACCACAGAATCCATTAAAGGTGTTGAATCTGCTACTACCTATGAAACTCCAGTGAAATCTTCCAGTGCCGCTTCTTCTGCTTCTTCTTCTTCCTCCTCCTCCTCCTCCTCCTCCTCCTCCTCCTCCTCTGCTGCCGCTGCTTCCACTACAAAGGCATCTACAGTCAACGTCATCACTGATAACATCGTCACTGAGACCCCAGTGATCCAACAAATCAGCAGTGTATCTACCGTTGCTGCTGCCTCGGGCTCCGGCTCCGGCTCCGGCCCAAGCTTCACCATCACCACTTATGAAGGTGTTGCTGCTGCTTTCACTTCAAGCGGTGTGCTTGGATTGATTGTCTCTTTCATTTTCTTCATGATATAGTTGTGAATGACGTGCTTGTCTTACACAGCTCACATTATATCTTTTCGATTTTCGGTAATGTATAATATAGTAATATAGATTCTTAATACAGGTATTCTTTTTTCTTCTGAAATGGCGGTTGCTTTGGGACGTTGTTTTTCAGGTATATCTCCCGGCACATAGATTATAGCGTCATTTATCTCTAACAAATGTTTCTCATGTGCCTTAGGGCTATTCATTGATATAACTCACATATTAGTTTCCTGTGATTTATATTACACCAAATTCTTGATGAAGAACTTTCCACGATTTTTAGTTCAAACGAGGATTGCCCCGAATGAGGATGGGGTTGCGGTGATTCACAGCATACCCCCTCGTAACTCTAGTCACTGAAATAAATTAACCTGTGCAATACATGTAGCCGGGCTAAAATGGCTCGATAAACCCATCTAGACTAGAGTCACACCACGTTGTCTAACTAAAAGAAAGTGTATTCTTAATTATACATTAATCTACAATACATCTAACGTATGTTCGAACGCAATGATATCCTTCCAGATATCCTGTAGCGCGGACTTACCACTCACTTTATTCGCGAAATTCTTCTTCCTGTCGTTGTTCAACTTGGCAAACACCCGGATCAAGTCGTAGTCTAAAATGGGCTTGAGGTTGGTATTGTTGTCCTTCAACTCGAGGTTGCCCACTCTGTTCAATCTTGGGTTTAAGCCACAGTAGTGGTACTCTTTGTCACTCAACTGCTGCTGCAAAATGTACATTCTTCTGTAGGTCGCTTCGCTGACGGGGAACACGTTGAAGAAGGACCCGTCTTCGGTGGATCCGATGGTCTGGAAATTGCTGCCATCAACGGGCAAGGACCTCAAGGCGGAAACCGGCGAGCTCACTTCAAAGGATGCCTTGGTCAATAGCTTAGTACCGTTGATTGACTGTGGATCATCTGGATCGTAGCTCAACAAGTGAAGAACGTTGTTGTTGTCGGCCACCACAATGTATATCTCATCATCTTTGACAATAAAGTCAGCGCACTCGACGGACAAGTGCTGCGTGTCTTTACCCAACATGATCATTCTGAATGGCTCGGCATCAAACCCAATTAACCAACAACCTTTCAAAGGATCTCCTAGGATCAACAAGTTGCCGAAGCTTTTGGACTCCGACACATAAACAGGCGTGTCCAAGAATGCAACCGGGACAGTACCATCATCTTGCAAATCTCTAACAATAACCTTCTGACCCTGTGATACCAAGAACCTTCCACTGAGCTCACAAACACTGGTGACGGCACCTTTGATGTTCTCCTGGAATGTTTCCTTGAACTTGTGGTTGGTTTCAGGTCTGCCGGGTTCAGGAATGATATCGATAATCTCAAAGATTTTGAAAGAACCATTGGCAGCAAGATCTTCAATTCTGTACTTACCTGTACCGAGCACAATGTATTCACGCTTGTTTTTGAATTTCTTAATCAACGAGCTGGAACCAACATCCAACACCATCGACTTCAAAGTCATGCCGACTTCGTTATCTTCTAATTCAACACTGTCAATGACTGACCAGTTGTAAGGAGAGATCAATTTGATGGATCCCTTGAATGATGTAGCGGCTGGTCTGTCTTCCATGACACCAACAATCGGCTTATCTTCTTCATCAAGACAATTATAGGGGATTTCCTTAAAGGTTGAAACAACAACACAGTCGGAGCTTTCATGGTATGTGATGTCTTTGATTGATTCACCAATAGGCACGTGCTTCATAGGCAAGTTGAATTCATAGTTGTAGTCCAAGGGCAATTCACAAATTCTAGCATTCTGCTCGTTATCCAAGAAGATCAACCCGTTCTTGATTTTGGAGTCTGAAAAGGCAGAAATGGAGACGGCTGGAACTTTAGAAAACTGGAATATTCTCGGTATGGCATGAACGGTCTTCAAGATCAAATATGGAATAACACCAGTGAGGAAGATACACGTGAACCCGTTCAAGTTGGGGAAATAAACCAACCTTCTTTCCACGGACGTACCATATGAGAAAGCATTCTCTGGAGCACCGGTAATCGCCAAGTCTTTTTCTTTTCTAAAGAAGTAGTTTTCTCCATCGTAGTAAAGTCTGTACATGTACACTTCACCACCAATCGTTAATATCGTCAAATACTCATCCCTGTCGACCTTGTCTCCTAATTCGTTCAACATGATTTGCTTGATAAATGGGTCGACTGTTTGTTGGTTTGGATCAAAGAACCCCAAGGCAAGATTGTCAGTGAACCTGCCAACATCGTTCAATTGGAAACATTTCTCTCCATGGAATCTGTTGAATGCAACAATACGGTTATCACCCGTCACCAATATGAATGTCTTCAGCTTGTTGGCTTTTGGTGGTTCGACGTTTGGTGTTTTCACAGGAGCACCATTTACCAAACTATGCTTTCTCTTCTTGAGCAAGGGGATGACATCTTTCAGGACAACGCTTAACAAATGTGAGTTGGTGATGTAACCAGTGGTTATAATCGTGTCTGCCAATAGTTTAGGAATCTCCACCTTATCGTACGACTCGTTATAAGTGTTGATGGCAAAGATCATAACGTCACCACTAGCTAAGAAAATCATCAAAATCTCGTCTCGCAAAACACTGCTCAATATCTCATCCTCCTTGATTTCGTCGTTCAAATTAAACCTCTGCTTGAACTTGTTATCATAAAGCACAATCTGATGAGGAGTGACCTGTAGTATGAATTTGCCGTTGTTCAACTCGTGCATGTTGATTGTCAATTCATCGTTGATAAAATCCTTGGACTTCATGCGCTTGTACGATTTCTCAATCTGAAAGATCTCACTCTTGAAGTTTACATCGTCGGAAGTTATCAAGTACTTCTGATTCAAGTTCCACATTCTGTTCACCTGGGAGAAAGTCAAGGACGACGATATGTTCGGTTGGATTGTCGGGGTTATTATGTTCAACTTTGTAGATTCATGGGTGCCTGCGTTACTGATGATCGAGACTTCGTTGTAGGCTGGGTTTGGCAAGTTGCATTTGAATTGTTCACGCGAGCACACACCCAATGTGAAACTACTAGCTGGACCATTGTTAATTAACTCGTCATGGTAGACAAACTCAATGTGGGTCTTGCTCAAATTCTTTTGTTCTTCTTCCTCCTCCTCTTCTTTATACAAATCATCGTCATCTTCATCATCATCCTTCTTGTCGTCTTCCTCTTCTGATTCTTCCTCCTCGACTGCTCGGCTCTTTGAGTCGGTTAACGAATCGCGATACTTGACTTGCACTAACGGACTGTTGCCGCTTGAGTTGGCAAAGAACAACAAATTCTTATCCAATACAGCAACTTCTCCTGGGTATGTTAGTTTGACTTTCTCGTACAATTTCTTGTCCACGACGTCAATGTGCACTCTCTTTATCGATTTCCCATCTAGTTCAAAATTGATATAATAGAACTCTCCAGTCTTCAACACCAACAACACACGATGGTCATCTGGAATAGGCACAACAGCACAACCTTCTAATTTCAACTCCAAGTCTGACTGGTTCTGGAAACTCTTGATGGAAGCGGTGGTCAACTCCGTAAACTTGTTGACGGCTATACGCTTCATAACACCACCGTTGTCAACGTGTATCAACTCATTGCATCCAACCAATAACACCCCATTTAATGGACTAGGCAAAGGTATCACTCTATCTATTTCATAAGGCAAGTTATCAATCTTGAAGACAGAAATCGTGGATTTCAGGTTTAAATCTAGCGTTAAGACTTGAAATTGTATATTATCTTTGGATTTAAGTAGATTACCCGCCCATACTTCAGATTTCAGAGACAACACGCCGATCGTAGGTTCTCTATAGTTATGTAAGAACTGCATGTCGACAACACTGCCAATTGAGGAATCCAATGTGGTTGCATCGATGATGAAACTTGCATCGTAGAACAGTCTTGGTTCAATGATCTTTCCATTGGTTTCCTTTTCGTTGCCATCCTTCATTTCTTCGTCTTTGTCATTATCCTTTTCGTCTTGTTCTTCTTCTTCCTCCTCGTCTTCTTCGTCGTCGTCGTCGTCATCCTCTTCGTCAATGGTTTCAAAGGGTAAGAAACAAAGAAGATTCTTGAATCTCAAACAACTCACTGAGTTATATGTTGGTTCCAATAACAATTCCGACACTGATAATTTCTCGTAGGTCGAATTCTGGATGGCATTTTCGTAGTAGTGCAAGGACACAGTGGAGATCGTGTTGTGGTGATGGTCCCATTTGATGATGGAGAACTTGGCGTATTTTGTGGAGACAATCAAGTAGTGTAAGCTGGGGTTTTCAATAGTCTTGATGGGTTTCAAATCGGTGATGGTACCTTGCAATTTGAACTGACTGACTAGTTTCAATCTATAGTGAGGTTTGTTGGCCGATGGTAGTCTTGGTGTGATAATGTCGAAAATCTGCAACAACGACCCTTTCCCAACAACCAAGTTCTTCTGCGTTGGAGATATGAAGTTGCACCCAACACAATTATTGACACGTGATGGGTCTATAAGCTCACGGTATGCATCCATTGGTAAGGATCTCGTTAGAAAGTGGAGGCGCTGGTCTGGTGTTGTTCAAGAATGGCCGTCTCTTGTTTTTCTTTTGTCTCCCAGCAAAAATTTTTCAAACACACAGAGAGCGGACTGAGACAGCGAAAAAACACAACAAAGGAGTTACGACAACGACACCCCACAGGGCCATCACCACCACCGATATCTACTATACCAATGGCAAACCATAAGCCAATTAAGAAGTCGGTTTCGTTCCAACAGGACGTTTCCAAGGCATTGGCAGGCGACCAACCTGGCACTGAGTCCAAGCAGTCATCCAAAGCATCTGGCAACGTTGTTCCCCAACTCAAGAGTGGGTTACTTGCTGTTCCTTTCCACAATATCCTAATTCTTCTAGGAATGTTCTACCTGGGCTTGACGTCAGATGTTGAGGGGGTTATGTTGCGAGGATTTTTGACAAACATCCCCATACAGATCATCTACAACTACATTGTTTACTCCAACTTGACCAAGAAATCAAAGGGTGTGAACGTCCCGTTGTTGATTGGGTCTAGTATTTTCGTCAGTATAGTATTGGCAGTGCCCTTGTTTGTGGCTATTGTGTTGATGGGCGCCCCAGTTTACAAGTATTCTTTGAAGACATTATACTTGTCGTTGCACTTGTCATTGTTGATATTCAGTCCGTTGATCGTGTTATACAACTTGGACTTGAATCAGTTCAAGAAGTTGTTCAACGAAGACAGCTTGTACAGAACGATTTTCCACCATACGATCTTGTCACTGGTGTTGTTGACTTTGGGAGGATGTTGGCTCGGAGTTATCCCAATACCGTTGGACTGGGACAGACCTTGGCAACAGTGGCCAATTACATTGTTAGTTGGTGCCTATCTGGGAGGTATAATTGGCGGTCTTTTGTCAGTTTTCGTTAACAAGTTGTGACCTATGCGGAGTTGGACACTTTTGGCAACAGCTCTTCTGGTATCTGAAGGAGGGCACAATTTTTTTTCAGCAACCTTGAATAGGTACAGTATAATGATAAGTAATGCATGCAAAGTACATTAAAAGGGCATTCCTGGTTGATATTGGCACCTTGGAGCATCAACAAGCCTCGACGTTGTTCTCTTGATGGCATCCACCAAAACTTGATCACGCGCAGGGCTACCAACCACCGATTGGCATCAAAATCCAACACACCAAGGATAAACTATTTTTGGAATCGTGCAAGACTGATTGGCAACGAAGTAGAGGAATGATAAACAGAAAGGGGGAGAAGTTGTAATTGGTTGGCTCATTGCTTGCTCTTTAGATCATGCTGAGTTGTCGCGGGCTTCCAACCAACAATGTAATGCAGCGAAGTCGACAACACACACGTTGAATCCATCGAGTCAGCACTTTTTCATAAACCTGAAAGTGTTGAGTAAAATTGTTGACCTCAACAGGTTAGAAAACTATAAATATGTGCCATTTCATCCGTAGCAGTCTCAAATTTTTGTACTGTGGAAAACAGCAACAAATATGTTGGTTCGTTATTTGCTTCTTAGTTTATTCACTGCTGCTTTTGCCTCTGCTGCAGCTGTCGACAAGACCAAACATAAGGTTATCAAGTTAGATTTTGGCCACAGTGGCACCATTGGCAAGAGAGATGGTAATACTGCTGTTGAGACACTCCCATTTAGCGCTTATCCCTACGCTGAGTTAGAAGTTGGTTCCAACAGAGAGAAGGTTAAGCTTATTGTTGATACTGGCTCATGGTTGACCACGATCTTTGATACTAGCATCAACTGTGTTAATAACAAGTGTGATAGAAACTACTTGTACAATTCTTCGTCATCCACCTCAGCTGTTAGAAGACACAGATATCTGACAGAGAAATTTGGCGAGGGATATTACTACCGGGGTGAAAACATCTTTGAGGATGTTTATTTTGATGGTTTGAAAGTGTCGAACTACAGTATTATGGATGTCACCGAAAGCGAAGGTTTCCAGTACGGAATTCTAGGCTTGTCCCACCCTCCCAGTGATGATCTCCAAGAGAATATAGCATGGGCAGCGAAATACAGTGGTGCCATAGATAAAGCTGCGTATTCCTTGAACCTTTACAATAGAGACGATTCTCCAGGTTCCTTGGTTATTGGGGGGTATGATGCCGCTAAGCTTGACAGCGAGATCCATTGGAGCAGTATCAAAGGAGCCAACGTTCAAGCTAATCTCAACTATGTCGAATTCGATGGGGTGAAAATCCCTGTCAACAAAAACTACACGCTTGATACTGGTGGTATCAATGGGTTCTTGCCTCGTGACGCTTTTAATAAATTCATCGGGAGTTTGCCAAAGGACGACTATAACAACCCAGTGCAAACACTCACCATTGACTGTGCTGTTGCAGCTAAGCACAACTTTACTTACAATCTCAACGGCGTCGACTACACTTTCCCATTGACAGCGATGTTGGAACCAAACGCGCTGGGTCACCGGTGTGATATCACCCTTAGACCTGGCGACGCCGCTCAGTTGGGTCCAAAGATCTTCAGATGGTTGTTCCTTGCTGTTGATTTGGAGAAGGATATGCTTGGTTTGGCTACAATCAAAAACACTACTGAGTCTGATATCAGAGCCTTTTGAGCTTGTGTAGGGTGTTTTATATACGTCTGTCTTGTTTTCCTTGGTGTCGACGCGTTGTACCAAGAATCAGAAAGTCGTATAACGTGACATATTCGCATACAATTGCCTTGGCTTGTGTAAGCGCGACAGCCGTACTTTCGTTGGACAGGTTGATGCGCTTCCATGCTCGACTTGCCTATGTTGGAAGTTCACGTACTCTTGCTCTGTTTTAACCAAATGAACATAAGCTGAACGTCAAGCCATCGTTAAGGCGTCGTTGAAGGAACTACTGTCGCTCTGCGTTATCGCATAGACCATGACGCGTTACGCTTGGTCCATTGTCGAAACCAACTATCAAACCCAACTCTACGAACTTCATAAGCACAGCCCTACCGTTCCCAACAGCTTTCAGCAAGACCACCACCCAATCGCTCTTTTGCACCAGTTGCTCCGCTGGTGTCGTATGTCACGTCATAATCATTGCACAAAATCGCATAATTCCAACTCTCGCGTTTCCACTGCATTTTAATTTTTTTTTTTTTTTTTTGCTGGTTGTCGTTTTGAGATTTTTGTTGTTTCCAATCCTGTTGCCAGATTCCAATTTTCCACCAAAAGGCAGCAGCAACAGCAGCAGCAACAGCAGCAACAACGGCATGAACGGGTTCCCCCAAGTACCTAGATTCAGAGGTGACACAGACGAGGATGCATCAATACACTTGAACCATACTGTGGGCAAGGCGAAGCCACTTCGGCCATCAAACTACTATGGTCTCCCCAACTCCAGCGTTTCAATAGACGACAAGATCTCAAGCGTCTTGAGAGAAGGAGAAGGGGAGGAAGAGGAAGAGGAGGAGATTGATGAGGATTATATCAACGAGACGTATATGAAATTTTTGAATGATGAGTTCGACGATGAAGCAGATGATAACGATTATGAGTATGAATACGAAGGTGGGAGTGATAGTGATACATACAGAGACGAAGGAGGTATACGAAGTGACGGTTCTATTTCTGAAGATTTGAGTCGCAGCCATCTTGATGATCACAGTTACGTTTCCCTACTTGATCGACTTGACAAGCCAAATGGTACAACTGAAAGGAGGTCGCCGTTCCACGAGAAGAGCGTGTTCAATGACACTGAATATCACGATGCAGTAGGCGAGGACCACAGTGAGGATGACAGGTACTCCTCAGATGAAGATACACCGGTGGTGATTGAAAGTATCAAGAGAGCCAAGTCCCAGATGCCAAATCCGGATAACAACAACAAGAAGGCATCCTTCAATTGGAAACTCGCTATCGTCATATCAATAGTATCGTTCTTGATGACATCAATTGGGTACTTGTTAATCAATGGAGACAGAATCACACTACCTGAGCTCAACTTCCCAGAATCAATAAGACTAGCCAAGTTGGATGGGAGACTACATCGATTGGAGCAAGACTTGAAGAAATCCCGGAGCGATCAGCAGGATGTTTTGTTGCAAGTGCAGTATGAAATCAACCAACTCAATGAAAGACTATCGCGGGGACTCGAAACAGGGGGGAAATCAAATGATATCATTCAATTGAACAACAACATGATACAAGTGACGCCGGAGTTTCACCAGTTTTTGTGCGAGTTCATTGACAACTACCAGAAATCGTACTTGGATGAGAAGCTAGGGAGTTTGGAGAATTTGAGTGATATCAAGGAGTTGAAGGAGTATGTCAACACCATGATCAAGAGTTCCGTTGATTCCATCAAACAAGAAGTGAAAGCAGATTACGATGGATTGCTAGATAATTTAACTTTTGTCAACAGCACAATAGTCGAGCCGAGCAGCAACAAAATATGGGTTGACTCCGTACTCAACTTGATTTCCAGAGGTTCCACTTTAGTCAACTATGCGGATTATTCCAGCGGTGCCAGAATACTCGGGTTCTTGACCACTCCCAAGGAAGATGCCACAACAGATTACAACGTCTTGCAGAAAATGATATATGGGTGGTGGATATACAACGAGAGAATCACACAGCACGACAAGTACAATGCCAACCATGTTATACTAGACGACGACATCCTGTGGCAAGGCGGAGATGAAATTGGTATCAGGTTGAGTAGTGGTATCATCCCCACAGACATAATTATTGAGTGCGAGCTGGAGCGTAGTCAGTTGGTGGAGGTCGGATTTAAACCCAGTACGAAGTCTGGTTATGATAAATTGAACTACGGGAAGGTCAACTCCAGCGATAACAAATACATTACCAAGTTCAAGCTGATAAAGCAAGCCAAGATTAAATCGGGAATAAACCACATTAGATTGCCCATTAGGTTTATCAATCAGAAGATTGCCGGCAGGGACTTGTACTTCAAGTTTGACAAAGATTTGGATATTAATAGCATCAAAGTTTATGGAATCACCGAGATCAATGCGATCAAGTACCAAGACAAGTTGAGTTTATTGGTTGAAAACTTTAATGAGGCTATCAGTGAGAAATCAAACGACGAGTACCACCACTACCGCGGCGGCACACAGCAACGGGAGGACCGCCACAACAATGGGAACCACATTACGCAGATTGATTTAAATGAGGATATTTATCTATGAGAGAGAGGGAGAAGAAAATGGCTTTCGACTAATTTAACCCAAAAAGGGTTGGGATATTGCTCAGTAAACGATATGTAATCTTGCTTAACATGTAAAAACAAAAAGCTTCTGAGCCATCTAAAATTTGTGTATTATTATATTTATGTAACTTTTATTAAAAACTGTGAAAATTTTGACAATGAGGAGCCATTTGATTGGCCAGCAGTTTCTAAAAATACCACAAAGCTTATCTTTGCGCATGCGGATTCACCCTCCCTCCCTTCACATTACCCTGAAATTTCAAACAGCCTATTTACCCTACGGGAAAGGCAAAACCGGAGCTCCTGGAGTGAAGAGCACCTAGCTTTTATGCTTTTAAGCTTTTGCAAGGCTTGATCCACCCAGACACAGCATGTGCTCTGCACATATTGAACGACTCAAGGTTTAGCCAAAGTGGTGATGAAATTAGGGTTTTGGATGCACGCTTGCCCCCTGGCGAGAAAAGAAAAGAAAAAAATAAACCCAAAAAAAAGAAAGAAAATTTGCAACCTTAGTTGCTAAGTGAACAAGAACCGTAAGGAACTAGAAAGAAGTCAGCCATTTCTCATGGGTGAGGAGACTACAGTTGGTGATAATTAAAAAACTAAGAAAACCGAAAACCATAAATTACTAAATTAGACTGTCGAAAGATATAAAAGTACAAAATGATATATATATAATACTCTGCAATCAAGCGTATAACCGAAACAAATAAGAAAATCAAAACTTTTCCAAAACAAAAAAGCACGAATAATTAAATAAAAAAAAACATGATAATAAGCGTCCACATATATTAATTCAATAGTGGCATTATTGAATGTAATACATAAGCGAAGAATAAATGAAACCTGTAGTTATCCCTAACGTAGGACACATGGAAAGAAAGAAAAATGTGAGTAGTTGAAACTAAGAAACTTAGATCAAAGCACCCAAAGCCAACAAACCGGCACCAATGACTGGAACGGCCTTAGCAGCACCGGCTTCAGCGGTGGAGACGGCTGGAGCAGAAGTAGCTGGGGCAGAAGTGGATTGTTCAGCCAAGGTGGTCTTGGATTCAGACTTGGTGGCTGGGGTCTTGGATTCTTCAGCCTTGGTGGTACCACCGGTGGTTGGGGTAGCCTTGGTGGATTCCTTTTCAGTCTTTGGAGCTTCAGTGGATGGAGCTTCAGTTTCTGGGGCCTTGGTGGTTGGCAATGGGCAGTAGGTAGTGTAGATAGTAGTACCTTCAGTGACGGTGGTGACACCAGTGGTGACTGGAACTTCAGTACACTTGTCTTCCTCACAAGAGGTGACGGTGATGGTGGTGGAAGAAATTTCGGTTTCGGTGGATGGAGCTGGAGCTTCAGTGGTTGGCAATGGGCAGTAGGTGGTGTAGGTAGTGTCAATTTCAGTGACAGTGGTGACACCGGTGGTGACTGGAACTTCAGTACACTTGTCTTCCTCACAAGAGGTGATGGTGATGATGGTGGAAGAAATTTCAGTGACGGTGGAGGTGGTGTTGGAGTAACCAGCCAAAGCGGTACCAGCGACGGCGGACAAGACAGCAGCAGTTGAGTATTTCATTGTTAATAATTAGCGAATGTAGAAGGATCTAATGATTTGATTATAATAAAGAAGAAAAAAAAAAAAAGAAAAATTAAAAAGTAATCCTGGAGATTATCAGGGAAGAATTGATGGATATTTATAGTTGAAATCTAAAACAAGCGACATACCCCTAACCTCGCTAGAAAGTGAAAATTTTTCTGTGAATCTCTTGTCTTAGCTTAGAGCAAGACAGAAACCCATGTAGGCCATCAAACGTATTGGGGGGGAGAGGAGGAGCGAAAATCACAATAGTTTCACTAAATCATCCAACAAAAAGGGTAAAAAAGCAAATAACATCCCACACAACGAACACACACACGCACATACACACACCATGTACAATGTGCAATAGGGCATTTCACCCAGCGTTTTTACAGATTAAGGAAGGTCAAGGATCTTTTGGGAAAGCCAATCACATAGTAACCTGCAAAATGGGGGGGCAATCCTCTTTTCTTTTTCCACAGCATTGCTAAGAATAGAAAATTCGACAATGAAACGGGATTTGTGTGAGGAATCCAGGTAAACACCACTTGCTAAATAAAAATAGAAACTAGCCAAATGCGCTCTCTGGGCAAGCACAACACTCTACAACATAACCAGTACAAACAAGCTGTAGTATGAGCTAAACCCGAACAAGGTAGTGGAATGGACGAGCAGAAGACACATGGGCAACTGCCTTTGGTCCTCCTAATCCCTGTTCGCCCCCCCCCCTCTTTTACCCAATGAAGAAATAGATCGACCAATCCTGGAAAGCACGACGTGGCTAACCCACCCGCGAGCCAAGTGATGATGTTCCTGACCAGCTTTCTGCGAGAAGCAAAAAAAGAAGAGAGCCGTCCCGTCCAAGCTTTTGCTTACAATGTGTCTACATCGTACTCGCAAAGTCTATCTATTTCAAGTTCGAAGCCCTTGGGAAGGGGGGCGAATCTTTCCCAATTGTGACTGCAATTGCAATTGCGATTGCTCATTATCAACAACCACAAGAACCACCTGGGCAAAGGTTGCAAAATCAAAGCCAGCATTTAAAGTTGTTCGAACACATTCTTTAGTTTCCATCATCTTCCACCTGGTTCATGGAATTGCGCTATTGTGTGACCATTTAGCTGGCACGATAGTGAAATTTAGCAATCCATCGAAATCGTGCTGGTCGTGCAGAACATCCCCATTTTTTTTGTTGTTGTTGTGCTCCCGAGTGAGCCCTGTGCTACGGCGTTTAGCCTCCGTCCGAGGAAGAACAAAGAATGAAAGAGAAGCAAGAAAAAAATATTCTCACTAAGGGAAATAGGGGAAACACACTAAACTAAAACTAACCAGAGCCCGCTTCTGCCCCCACTGCCTGCCAACTAAACCAACCCACCTGCTCCACCGCCGGCAGGAATCTTTCGCAGGAGGCACAAAAAACGCGATAATGGCAGCAAAAAGTGGAGGGAGCAAAACGCACAACTGGTGGAATTTTTGGGATAGTTTAGCACCATTGCGACACTACAACCAAAGAGACCCAGGGCCTGTTGCGTAGTGTATCCGTTTCTTTTCTGTCTTGTTTATTTGTTTATCTTTTACGTCAATGGTTATGTGAGAGCATTAAGCGTGTGGTCCACTCAAGGGAGTTTGGGTGATTAAACGAAGCCAAGGAAAGCGCGCGATGTGTTGGACGCACGTTCAGGGCGGGAGGCAACTGCTTCCTGGTGAGTCAAACGGAAGAAATCGAGCCATCTTTTGTCGAGACCACCCATTTCTTCCGCCCATGCTGCCGGTTGGGATTGGGTTAACAACCAGCCGAACTGAACCGTGACTTCATACGGCGCATACTCTTTGTAATTTTAGTCACCTTATTCCACTTCCTCCACTTCCACTGCTTACCACATGACCACTATCACTCTTTAACAATCGCAACTCTTCAACCAGACTAAAAACACCAAAACACCAGAACGAATAAAAAAAAATCATGTTACAAAGATAACCGCAGTTCTTTGTGAGTTATTTTTAGAACGGGGTAGTGTGTGCCCCCAACAACCTCACGTTTCTTTTTTTTTTCTTCTTCTCTCTCATTTTGTTTTCGCAGTGGTTCGTTCCCCTTCACAAATTCTTCCGAGGCAAACCTTTTTCCAGGTTACTGGAATTGCTTTTTGCTCAAAGTCCCACTTTCTTGGTGCAAGACTCATGTAGGAACAGGAACCAAGCAGGAAAACTACGACAATTTCATCTCTGTGTTTACTTGTCGAGCCTTGTCTCGTCACTTTGGAGCCAATCGAAGGTTTGGAATATCCAATAACAACCAGGCATGGCTCTACTTAGAGTATACGAAATCCAAGATTTGCTGTATCATACTCACTCCCTCTCTTTTCCCCTATCCTACAAAACTTTCTTCCAATTAAGCTATTTTTAGTTTTTGCGTCTTCGATACTCATGCAGTTACAAAAGGTGTGAGAGAAAGAGAGTGAGAGGGTGTGTGAGAGGGTGTGTGTTGTGAGAGAGAGAGAGCAACGATTTACAATCCTATCAGACGAATAGAATTACACGAACACGAAAGAATAGAATTTAGAGCCTGGTTGCAGTGGTCCTCGAAAGGTACTTCTCCTATTGTGCATGTAGTGTAAGTGGTTGTGCTTACTCGAAACTTTTTGATGGTTTCTTTTCTCACTTCCTCTCCCACAACAGTTGTCAGATCTTCTTTCTCGAGAAGTGAACAAAAGTTGACTACCCTTTTTCAGTAATTTGTGTCCGGAACGTGCTTGGATTTTACCGTACAATCATATGTTTATGTTTTGTACCCAACCAGGTTAGGGTTAATCTCTACGGCGGAGGAAACGCGGCCAGACAATTAATGAGGTAGGACTTCCACCGACAGATAAACTTTTGCTGTTCCGATGCTAAAGATAGAGCAAACACACTGGCACGTTGGAACTTTTCACTCTTCCTCCCTCCCAAGGCTCGACTCGCTGTGTGTCATGAGAAAATTCTGTTTTGGCGTACCAAGGCGTTCTTCTCATTTAACGCCCGTTCGTCTTTATCTTGTGCACTGCCATCATCTGTCGACCCTTTCTTTTCCTCGTGAAAGCTTTCATGCGAGGGCGGCAGTTCTTGAGGGCTAGGTGATTTTCATGCAAATCCTTCTGAGTGTGAGTCAACAGCAATCGCATCTGTAACAAAGAGAAGTAGAGCGCCTCCTGCTTCCTTCCTCCCCATATTGAGGGAAACCACAAACAAGAGAGTGGGTTGTTTGTCTTTTAGTCCCTTATGCATTGGTTCGCCCAAAACAGAAGTATCGTACCAAAAATTTCACATTTCTGTCCCAATTGGTAACATGCTTTCCGGATTTGTTACACAAACGAAGCAAAAATTGCACGCTATTTGTGGCGACTCTGCTTACAACAATAGTGAATTAGAGCGACACAAAAGAGAACCAGACGGAAGAAGTTTAAACCTAGTTTTTTTAAGCCAATGCTCAAGCGTATTGTTCTTTTGTGCCCATTGTCTAAATGAAAATTTTTTTCTCTCTTTCTCTCTCTTGTTTTCTTTTTCGCAGAGGAACAATATTGCTGCACTGGTAGAAAAATTTTTCCCGTAGAGCTTTGCAATCTTAAAAGATAAGAAACAACTGCCAGGCTTGCCCGCCAGCCCAGGAGGTGCTTTTCTCTCCCAGGATTTTTCCCTATAAATAAACAAGAGATTTTCCCCCTTTCGAAAGATTTTCTTTTTTCCCTTTTTTTCTTGTTTTATTCCATCACCCACTTTTATCCACTCGCTTTATTACAACAAGTTTTATTATTATTAAAATGCAATTCTCCACCGCTGCTATCTTCACCGCCGTTGCTGGTTCCGCCATCGCTGGTTACGCCAACTCCACCGTCACTGAAGTCGGTACCACCATCATCACCATCACCTCTTGTCACGAAGAGAAGTGTACCCCAGTCCCAGTCACCACTGGTGTCGTCACTGTCACTGACATCCACACCACTTACACCACCTACTGCCCATTGCCAACCACCGAAGGTGAATCCACCAAGGCTGCTGAATCCACTTCTGCTGCTAACACCACCGCTCCATCTGTCTCTACTGCTGAAGCCGGTGCTGGTGCTAACGCTGCCCCAGTCGTCGCTGCTGGTTTGTTGGCTTTGGGTGCTTTCATGTAAGAGAGTTGATTTCTTTAATTTCGTGATATACCCATCTTTCCAAAGAATTTGTTTTTTCTTAATATAGACTTCTTAAAAAAATCAAAAAACGTGGTATGTAATGATGTATATTAGATTGTATTATCGTCAAAGCTACTGATTGTATTAATCAATTTGCAATATATGTTTTTATTATACTACCCTTTATTAAACCTGATTCTACTTTAAAGCCGACTGGTATTATCACTGAATATCTTCCGGTTATAGAAAATATCAGTTCCCTCCTATCGACATGATGTGCGAGACCGAAGTACCTTGGGCAGTAAACTGGATTTTGCCATCATCTCATCTCCTATTGTTTGCCATGCAGAACCACTAGAGATTTTTTTTAATTTTTTGGGTATAGGAGGAGTGGGGCCGGAATGGATGGCCATTTGCAAGCGTCTTGGTGCCCTACGCTGGGCTAATGAGAAAGAGAGGGAGCAAACAATGGCAAACTAAAAACCCAAATAAAAAAAAATTGCCGCAGAATTAACTAGAGTTTTGTGTAACTTGTCTAATGTCCATGAGTAATGGGGTGTGTGAAAACCAAGTTGCTCCCAAAACAGACGAGCACCAACCCAATCAGAAGACGAAAAAAAAGGTAAACCACGACATGTGCTGACAAGTGCAAGCGTTATGAAACAAGTGCTAAACAAACAAACACAGAAATGGTCTGGGAGACTACAAACCAATAAAAATCCGTGTTTGTAACGAAACGATACTGAACAACAAAATGGCTCAAGAAAAAAAATAATAACAAAAGAACACAGGCAAGCAGGTGGTAGTGTTGTTGTTGTTGTTGTTGTTGTTGCATGTTTGAAATTTGTTTTCGCGTCTTGTTTTGAGTTGAATCGCACGTCACGTTTTGTGAAACTCACGTCAATCTAAACTTTTCAAATGTAAACAAACACAAGAAATAGAAAAACGTTTCATGTAGCGCCTGGCCTTAGCTGATCTCGAGTATTCACTTTAGCTCGTAAGAAATTGCATTTACTGAAGTTCTTGGGAAACTTGGGCACGAATCTCTCTGCGTCTTCGTTTTTGGTTCGACACAGAAGCAACCTAAATTTATTGGGTAAGCCATTGTTTCTCAGAGTGTACCCCCAAAAAAATAGCGACGTATTCTTCGTGGCGTGGTTTTTCTCACTTCTCGTGTATTCACTGTAATTCTTGACTATGCAAGAAAGCTCGTAAACCACAATCAAAGAGTAAACGAGAGGTCTTGGGGGAGCGTGATGGTCTTGTCCTCCAAGAGGTGTCAAGTGAACTAGTCAGTGACTAGTCGGTGGATAGTTCTCGGAGTCTAAATAGGGAAACCACATCGTTCGATAAAGACGATACTTCTCGTGATGGGATAGTTAAAACTCTCTAGAAGGAAGTGTAATTGAACCCCTGCTCTTGGTGATACGGAAAGCGGAGCTTACTTTCCGTATGACATTTTACTCATGAATAGTTGCAAAATTTTTCATAAATTGAAGAACCTTCAATAAAACTAGAATAGTTGCACAAACATATACTCTCCAATTTTCCCTACTTTTTAGGTAATTACAGAAACCTATCCACTTGACAAACACCCCAGATAGCTCATTTCCCACAAATACACGGTCCTTACACTACTTCTCTACCCTTCACCAATGACAAATACACCCATATTATTGAGTAACTTCCTAAGCTCGAATTATGCAGCTCGTGCGTCAACCTATGTGCAGGAAAGAAAAATCCAAAAAAATCGAA
>JAJSEA010000118.1:0-34518 GCA_026724345.1 Candida sp. AC06
CCAATTTCTGGTTGCTTACCTTGCAAAGCCATCAAAGCGGAACCCATGACAACTGGGGTGTTGTCACCGTCAAAGCCATAAGAAGATAATAATTCTCTCATTTCCATTTCAACCAATTCCAACATTTCTGGGTCATCGATAGTGTCAACCTTGTTAACGAAAACAACCAAGTCTTGGACACCAACTTGTCTAGCCAACAACAAGTGTTCTCTGGTTTGTGGCATCTGACCGTCAGTAGCAGCAACAACAATGATAGCACCGTCCATTTGGGCAGCACCAGTGATCATATTCTTGATATAATCTTGATGGCCCGGGCAATCAACGTGGGCATAGTGTCTCTTATCAGTCTCGTATTCAACGTGGGCAGTGGAGATAGTGATACCTCTTGCTCTTTCTTCAGGGGCTCTGTCAATGGATCCGTAGTCCAAGAAGTTAGCCTGACCCTTGTCGGCCAAGACCTTGGTGATGGCGGCGGTCAAGGTGGTCTTACCGTGATCGACATGTCCAATGGTACCAATGTTGACATGGGGTTTGGATCTGTCAAAGGCAGCGTAGGATCTGGCCAAGAATGGGATGGATCTGGAGACTAAGCCACTAGTTGGCAAACGAGCAGCACGACAAACGGAACTCAAATTCTTAAACATTGTTGTTCTGGCAAGTAGTGTTGGTCCTCTGAGGGAAGAAGGGAAAGCACGAGTGGAAGAAGGGAGAGGGAGGGAGCGTCTGTTGAGAAAAATTTTTCACCGACTCTGGGATAGGCGAGAATTCCTCAGTGGGAGAGAAAAAGGCAATAACGGACGATGCGTGTCCCCAGGGACAAGAATGTCCCCAAGAGGAAATCACGTGCGGCGGACTTTTGATTTCCCAAAAAAGGAAGGATATTCAACAGCATCTACAAAGTTAGAGTCTGTAAATGTCTATTTCAATGTCTATATCTGAGTCTTTTGCAACACGACAGGAACCCTCAACGACACTTTCTCCAGAGTATGAAACTTCAAGTCGATCTTCAAATAGTACATCCTTGCCAACAAACACGTCTGGAAATCCGGAACCAAGCAGAAATCCGCAGAGTTTGTTGGCTTCATCACCGCATTACCCAAGTTCACCGATAGTATCATATTCTTGGTCCACTTCGCCGTCGCCAGATGACTATCAAGCACTTCTTTGTGCCATGGTACAGAACTCACTGAGTCGTACGTCACACCCCCGGAAGTTATCCCGACGTGCTTGACCTTCATGTGAACGTATCGTGTGGTGAGGCTAGCAAGACACTTGATGTCCTGCACGAGCTCCCTGTCGATATCAATCGGCTCCGACCCAATTTCTTTAAGGATCCGCAGGAGCTCTACCGCGTATTTCTGGAATCGCTTGATAGTGAGGATGTCAAAGTTGTCGTTGTTACACCCGTTGTTCTTTGTTTTGTTGTCAAACATCATCTCCGGGTGGATAACTACGGGGATAGGTATGTTCTTTGACTTGATCGTGAGCGCAATGAGTTCAACCGAAAGTGACTTGAAGTCAGGTAGTGAGGAGGAACTCACGTGCTTGTGCTCGTCACCATGTATAAACGTGAGATCAATCGGGATCTGTAACGTCGAGGGGTGGATTTTTTCAGTTTTGGGCTGGAACTGTGGGAGTGGCATGTAGTGTGCAAAATATTCTTTCTTGGGCGTGGAGAACGCAACGAGACCAAGCATCTTGCTTCCGCCAAACACGGACTTCTTCTTCACCGGGAAGAAAACCTCGTAGGTGTCGTTGTTCAGCACGTGCACGTTTCGCTGGTTCACTTTGGAATAGTATGATTGTTGCATCTTGGCAAAATCAGACGTGCTTTGTGTCGGGGTTAATGGAGGACGTGCTGCGCTGGTGCTGCCTTCACTAGAAACAGGACGTAGGTCGGTGAACCCAGCTGGCGCCAGCATTGACGATGTACTTGCTGTGGGGCGTAGTGATCCACCACTTGACGTGGGCTGTAGGGAATTCTGCTGCTGATTAGCAGCTATAATATCATTCCCGAGCGTGACCTTATCCTTGATCTTATCAACCATGCTCGTATACAACAACCTTGCCTCTTGATGAATCATAGACCGGTTCAACTCAAAAATAGGCTTGCTCATAGGGATCAACCTCAAGTACTTAAAGTCCTCGTTTGCCACCACATACTCATCATTCGTCTGATCGATACTGTGCACTCCACCAATGGTGCCAAAGAACTTCTCGTACCCAGACGCCCTGCCAATAATCCTCGCACTGATGCAATAACTAATCGACGTATCACTAAGTGCAAAGTCATTCGTCAACGAAGCATACTTGTACTTCTTCTGTGCCGCTCCGTCCGTATCCTTCTCACCCAGTTCGATCCACCTATGCCGCACCGTACTAATCATCTCGTTCTTGCACACACCTAGCGTCGGCGGGATCTGCAAGTGTTTAATCAACAGGTCCTCGCACGCACTCTCGAGCAACTTCTCCGGGATCTTAAACGTGAAGTACTTCTTGTACGTGACGCCCGGCTCGAATATCTTGCGGTGGTCCAAATGATAGTACGTGTTATCGAATGCGTCAAAGACGGGCTGCGGCCGGTTGGGATCGTTATGGTCCGTGATGAGTCGGTCCAAGAATGCGTCGTTCCACAGCGCATTGAAATCAAACATCGTGAGGAATCGATCAATGTGGGTGGGTTGTTCAACGAGGGTGATGTTGGATGTCTTCCCAAACGTGGCACATCCTTCGAGCTGCACGGAGAACATGTCGAACGGGATAACGTTCTTGGTCTTGTTCGTAATGAGCACAAATCCATAAATGTAATCCCCCTGTTTGAGCTCGAGTGTCAAGGGGTCTATTTTCGTGTATGGCTCTCCCACTTTCCCGATCAGTTTCGTGAGATGGATCTTGACTTCGAGTTGTTTGGAGATTTCCTTGTTTGTCGACGTCAATCGTTTCAATTTATGTGCGTTCTCCAAGATTGTCTCGCCACTAACCATTCCCCTTGCCCCCGCTGCTTCTGAGTCATCATTGATACTCGGCACAGCACCGTCAAACATCCCCGTCGTTGGTCCCAAGGCAGGCGATGTCGGCACCGATGCAAAGTACTCGTGCATTCCCGCAGACGACAAGTCCGGGGTGGCTTCGTAGCTAGGCGGCTGGGTGCGCAAGTCCTCGAGACTCGGCGTGAGGTTTTTCGTGATTGTGGATCGGTACATCTGGTACGATGGTAAGATATTGATCAATTCATTGGCTCCATCGTCCTGGGACTGAACTGGGAAACCTAGCGAGGAACTGTCTGAGGAGTTCCGTGTGCTGTTGGTTGCCGTGGATCGCAGTGAGGAATCACGTAATGTAAGTGATGATAGCTTGAGCCTGAACTTGTTCCTATCGTCCATGTTCGTTGTGATCTAAGGTAATTGATGGGAGATAGTGGTATCGGGAAAAGGAAGAAAAAATCCATGAAGCGGGAAACCCAGAAAGATTGGACGCAATGCGCACAAAATTCTGGACCGACTATCCGCCCTGCTTGTCTCGCGTTGTATCTGATTTGCTGGCGAAGACGACACCGAAGCCCGTTGATCCCACCAGAGTCAAAGCCAAGATCCTCGGAAAATCTATGGCTATTTCATTTTCCACACTTTTGACATATATGAATGCCGTGCAATTCTTCGGCGTTTTTGAGGGGACAACGGTATAAGCCACGGGTTTTTGACGTTGGGTGACTCAACCGCAACGGAACCACGATCCCGTCCTCCATTGGTCCAAACTTTAAAAAAAATAACCGAAACATCTGTCAACTCAAGGATCTTGCATATTCATACGTCGTGTATGTATCTAATCTACGTTATATCTATCTGTATACATTGAGAGGGACATTGACCACTAGGCTATCCCCATGGTTCAACCTCACTGCGATTTTCAAGTAGTATGCCCTGCACACATAACAGCTCTGGAAATCAGGAACCAATGTGATCTTGTCTAGTCCTCTAAGGGGATGATCATTGCTCTTTGAACTACAGTTGTTCAAGTTCATCCTGATCGAGAACTTCTTGGTGTATAGTTGTCCCCTCTCCGCTTGTTCCTCGACCCATGGTAGGTTCTTCACCAGGGACGTAGCTCCCATGCCGTCCTGGGTGTTCGTCTCATAGATCAAGTTGGACACTGGTAAGTTGATATACTTGGTTTTTAACGTCGCGAGACACTTGACATCCTGGTACATTCGCGTTTCGAGGCGTAGCATCTCGTTGCCTATTCCTTTAATGAGCTTATGGAACTCGCTCAAGTAGTTGTTGAACTGGGTGGCTACGATCAGGTCGAAGTTTGCTGGTTTGTTCTTCTTGATGTCGATCTCCTTCTCGGAGAACAACATCTCCGTGGTGAACTCAATGGGGATCGGGTGCTTGCGGGAACGAATGGATAAGGAGACGATCTCTACGTCAATGGTTTTTATATCGGGTATGGTCTTGGAGGACGTTGGTGACTCTGTGAAATAGTTCAATTCTAAGGGGACAACAACCTCGGTATCGGTTGGGGCAGGCGGCGGACCAAATCTCGTAGGCGGCGTATACTTGATCTTATAAGTATCTTTGATTGTCGCCAACGATATAACCCCAAGATGTTTAGTTGATCCAGTAATGGATTTCTTCTTGTACGGAATAAGACACTGGTATATATCCTCATCACACTGGTTCTTCCCCCTGTGCAAATTATTCTTAATCGTATCATCCGCAACATCATACAACTGTCTCAACTTGACACTATCCTGACTCATCATAGGACTCAAGCTCGGACGTAGCAGACTTCCCGCGCCACTATACCCCGGTTTCTGATTCATCAACTCATTCCCATACTCCACTTTCGTCACCACCGAATCCACAAACGCACGGTAATACAAGTCTGCCTCCTGGGCCAACGCCTTGCGATTATACTGCATCTCCAAGTTCGGCTTCGGCACCACTCGTATCGGACAAAACACTTCTTTCGCAACCACGTACTGGTCTTTCTTCACTGGGAATTTGTAATCCGAGGCTTTCCCAATGATTCTTGCGTCCACACTATACGACAAGTAGCTGTCCAGGAACGACAAGTCCTTGACGATCAAGTGCTGGTTCGCAAGCAATAGCGACGGCGGAAACGAGTTCCTGTCCATGCCCAACGTGGGCGGGATCTCCGTATGCAGGGGTAAATTGTACTGGTCGCATGCGGTGTCAAGGAGCTTTTCCGGGATCTTGAAAGTGAAGAACCGCTTGTATGTGACGTTGGGCTGGAACATTCGCTTGACGTCGATGGATAACAATGCGTTGTCATAAGGATCCGTCTCGCCGTTGCACCAGTCGTGGGGATCGCCGTTGTCGGTGACGAGTCTGTCGATGTTGGCGTAGGACCAACTTGCGAAAAGGTCCAACATGGTCAAGAACTTGAACCGCACGGAGGGCTCGTCGACGTTGACTACGCCCGTGGGGGAGTCGAGGTTTGTGAATGTTCCTTCGAAGACAACATAGACCATGTCGAAGGGGATGGGGTCACTGGAGGTGTTTTTTATCGTGACGTAGCCGTGCACGTAGTCTCCCTGTTTGAACTCCTTGTTAGATGGATCCATGAGGATGGGTTTGATTCCTGCCTGACACACTGTTTCCGTGACTTGTATGCTTATGTGTAGTGCTTCGCTCTTGGGGTTTTTCTTGTGTGTGAGATTGGGTAGTTTGTGGGCGTTGGCAAGGATGCTGTTTTTCCACATATCTTCACTCTCCTGGTTGAATGTGGCTGCTTCAAGGTCTCCATCCCGGGTGAAATAGTTGTCGTCGTTGGGTTCATTGGCGGGTGATTGTATTCCGCTGGGTGTTAGCAAGGAAGGTGTTTCGGAAGTAATGGGGGTCATTTCATAAGTGGGTGGGTCAATAGAGTAGTTTTCATTAGTTGGCTGGAGGTTTTTGGACACTGTGGATTGGAACATGTGGTAAGATGGTAGGATGTTGTTGATCAACTCATCTTCGTTGGGTGGTTGTGGTTCGTTGTCACACATGGCAGAACTACGGCTGAATAAGGTGGGAAGTTAAATAGAGGAGATGAGTTTTGGCATTGTTCTGGAAGGTGGGCTTTTTTTTCCTTCTTGTGGGCCAAAGATCTCATTGTGTTTTTGGGTTTAACGTTCACCGCGTGGGGCATTCTGTAGCATCGCTTGGACTTACCATTCACGTCGACGTATAAAGAAGATCACGCGACAGCTTCTGCCACTCGGCGCTTTAAATAGAAGATGTAAGTTGTTAACCAGTGCATGAAACAACTGTCACTCTGCTACCCATTGTCTCAGCATGTCATTATCTGTTGAAGCCATCACCACTGTGGTTTCTTCTCGTGAGTTGTGCGTCACAGGTGGTGGCATGATGTGGCGGAATTATCTACTTTTGGAGGAAGATATTTCCGTATCAAGGTTAGGAGTTTTCTCCGTGCCTTGCTGTTTATCTTTGCTTTGCTGTGTTCCATCCTTTGCTTCGTTCGTTTGGATTTATGATTTGCACCGCACTTCTTTTTCTTGGGAGCTAACCCTAATCAACGTCTTTTTCACACCCAACACCAACGCCACACCACACATATAACCCAACACACTAGACATATACCCATCATGAAGTCAACCACCTTGTCTTCACACACCACCAAGAGCAGGCACACCCATCCCACCTTGCCCAAGCTATTCAACAGCCTTGTAATCTTTCTCACTTTTGTATTATTAATCATTTATTCCTTATCTACAATCTCACTCACCCCAGCCACACCCAACCACCTCCAACACCAACCATCATTGCTCCAGCACATCCCCGATGATCTCACCCGAGCAGACCCCTATCTTTCCCTCCACGTACCCGCCACCAACAACGCCGACGATCCCCTCTCAGACAAAATCGGGCAGCCCGACTTGCATCCGTCCGCAAAGCATCTCCACGTCGGGTCCCGCGCCATGGTGGCAAGCGACGTCCCGCTCTGCTCACGCATGGGCACCCTGATTCTCCGCCGTGGCGGGAACGCAGCTGACGCCGCCGTGACGGTGGCGCTCTGCATTGGGTCCGTGAACTCACACAGTTCCGGTATCGGCGGGGGTGGCTTCATCGTTAGTCGGAAGCAAGAGGATGGGGACGTGGTGAGTATCGATGCGAGGGAGATGGCGCCGGGTTTGGCTTTTAAAGAGATGTATGGCCGGCTGAATATTCTTTCGAAGATCGGCGGGTTGAGTATCGCTATACCTGGAGAACTCAAAGGATTGTATGAGTTGTTTAGCAGACACGGTTCGGGAAACTTGACGTGGCTGGAGTTGTTTGAGCCCGTGATTGAGTTGAACAGGAAGGGGTTTGCGTGCCTGAAGGTGTTTGAAGCGGTGTTGGCGAAGGAATACGAATTGGTGTTGCTGAAGGTCCCGGTGTTGAAGAAGTCCTGGGATTTCATCTTTAAAGAAGACGGAGAGTTGATCTCTGAGGGTGATTGGATCAAGAGGGAAAACTACGCGGATACGTTGGAGTTGATAGCGAAGAATGGAAGCGCTGATGTGTTTTATGATCCCCTGGGCCCCATAGTTCAGTCATTAGTTGGAGTCATTCAAACATGGGGTGGGATCATGACTCCTAGAGACTTCGAAAACTATCACGTCAACGTCGAGAAACCCTTGGTTTCCAAAATCGATAACTACACGGTATACACCTCCAATGGGATCTCGTCTGGGTTGGCATTACTCTCCGGGTTGAACTTCTTCCATCGAGTCTTCAACTCCTCGGACAACGAGGTCCAAATCCATCACAAACTAATCGAGTCCTTCAAATGGCTATCATCCATACGTACTCGGTTCGGCGACATCGATAACCGCGCGGACTTGATCGACACCTACGCCCACAGCACCCACTGGATCGACGATATCCTCACACATAGCAAGTTCTCTACCTCCCAGACCTTCCCATGGCGTCACTACGAGCCGCAATACGACATAGCCGAACCACAGGGCACCTCGCATTTCTCCATCGTTGACGAACACGACAACGCCGTGGCGATGACCACCACCGTCAACCTCCTCTTTGGCTCCATGATATACGACCCACTCACAGGGATCGTACTAAACGATCAAATGGACGACTTTGCGCTCCCGAACGTGACCAACGCGTTCAACCTCACGCCGTCGATCCACAACTTCATCTATCCGTACAAGCGTCCGTTGAGCTCGACCGCGCCGACGATCATTGTCAATGACGCGACGAACCGCACGGACTTCGTGATTGGCGCAGCGGGCGGGAGCCGGATCACGAGCGCCGTGTTGCAGGCTATCGTCAGGGTGTATTACAAACACAGGGACTTGCTCTCGACAATCGCGTTCCCCAGGTTGCACCACCAGTTGATCCCGGAGTTTGTCATGGCGGAGAACGTGAGTGTGTTGGACACGGCGCATCGGGGGTTGGTTGGGGGGTTGGAGAAGTTGGGCCATGGGTTCTTGGAAACGGGTGCGTTGACTGCTATGAATGGCATCAAGAGGGTCAAGAATGGTGCGTTGCATGGTGTCTCTGATTGGTGGAGGAAAAGAGGTGAAGCGGATGGATATTAGGGGATGTATTTATTCACACAAATAAATAAACTCGTATAATAAATAAATAAATAAATAAATAAATAAATAAATAAATAAATAGGAATGACTAATACTCGCTTAATCTCAACTTCTTGCCTATTTCACGAATGCTGAAACCGGATCCAGCACGATGCAAGAACGGAGGTTCTGGAGATTGTCCTCTGCTCTTGATGTCCTCATCGCCCATATCGAAATAACCATAACCTCCCAAAAGAGTGCTCAAGTTATTAGGCTTAGGCTCGATGATCCCCTCTGCTTCACCTGATTTCTGTCCCTTAGGTTTTGCATCCTCGACGGCTTTAGCCAACTCAGCCTTCAACTTCTCCATCTTTTGCGCTTGTTTCCAGATGTTCTGGATCTCCAACAAGTACGAGTTCAAAGTGACCAAGAATCTCTGCGTCTGACGATGCTTCGACGAAGCACAGATCGAGATCGAGTCGTCCTTCAAGATATACCCGATACCAAACCCGTTAGCTGAAACAGGACCAAATCCAAACAATCTCAAAGAAGGATTACCACAGTTGGAGGTGGATATGATCGTGTTGTTCAACTTGTCCCAGCCATTGTCTGCGAATATCTCAGGGATGGTTTTCAACAAATCCGCGCTTTTCAAGTTGTGATGGTGGTTGGCGCCGTGTCCGACAACGGTAGTGGAGTCGTCGTCATCGGTGCTGTTGCTGTTGGTTTGAGCAATGATGGTGTCATCACGGGATAATTCAGTGGATGATGGCTGGTCCTTGGCGGTATCGTCGTCCTCTTCGGCATCCTGTAAGTATCTCTTCCAGATACAGAATAAAGCATACAAGTGACGATCGACACCTTGACCCGCAGAACTCATTCTGGTTTGCTGGGAGTGCTTGGTGCATGCTTGATTCAAGTACTCTAACTTCTTCTGGATGGACACGGTGGAGTCAAAGAACTTACGCACAAACAAGTTGGATTCTTGGGAGACTGTTCTTATAGCTTCTGTTCTTCCGTGGTAGAACAGTTTCGTCATGGCTGGTTCATAAGTACATTCAACCTTACCGTAAAGCGCATAATAGGTTGCTTGGAACGCCATTTGAACAAACGCATCGGGTGAGAACTTCATCTTCTTGATTTGCGTAGACCCGTAGTTCTTGAACTCCAAGTGACGGAACTCGTTCTGGTTGATCAAGTCGGACAATCTGGTTTCTCCAAATCTCAACGCCAAAGATAAGTCAGGTGTCAACTCCCATTCCAACTTACGTGGCACGGTGATTAAATCTTCCCCATCAAGTTCTTTGTAGTTTGTAGTGGTGTTCCATAAAGAAGGAGCATTGCTGTTGATGGAGTTGGCAAAGGACAAGATGGAGTCGGTGTAGATGTCACTGACAAATCTCAACACCGTGTGACCGTCAACACCAGTATGTTCGAAGTTAATACCGGCTTTGGCATTCTTGGTGACGATAATCTGCAACTTGTCATACCATCTGTTTGTACAAGTACCCACTTGGATACCATTATCCAAAATGGACAACCCACAAAGCATATTCTTGGACAACTCCGACAAGTCATTAATCACGATATCATCAAAGCATAACACAAACAACGCTGAGTCAATAATCGACAACACCTCATGGTTAACCTTATTATTGGTAGTCGACATCAAATTATGTCTAACATTAGCCCAAATTCTTCTATTCTCCGTCGTCAACACCCCAAACGAGCTCTTTGCAATCTCATCCGACGGAGTTCTCAAAGAGTCATGAATGATCGACTGGAAGTTCACATTCAACTCCGCCTCACTCAAAATCAAGTTGTTCTTGCTATCCAACACGTCAAACCAATACAACTGGGACTTAGACATCACGACAATGTGGTTACTTGCCGGGTCGCTCTGCATCACACACCCGTCCTCGGAGGGGATACGCAGCGCCCCAAACAATTTGGTGTACTGGTACATGCACAACGGCTTGCCTCCTTTCAAGGTGTCGACGCTCAACGTCTCGTTCTTCAACGCCTGGATGAACTTCAACGAGGACATCACCAAGCTGGTGGCACGCTTAACCTGGGGGTTGATGGCACTCGACTCGTTCGTGAATGGGTCGTCTTCGAGCAAGAAAAACGGATTCAAGTTTAAAACAACGGGGGAGTCATAGTTCAAGTATGCATCGTACCAGAACTGTTCAATGTAGCTGGGGCGAGTCTGGGCGTATTCGCGCAAGGCAGCGTCGAGGTATTGGCCGGTGCCGTTCTTGAGGAAATTCTCGACAGCAATCTTGGTCTTGATGTGTTCTTGTTCCGTTTGGAGCGGGCGCAAGACGTTGAGGTAGTTGGCGCATGTTTGGTTTAAATCTGGGATTGGGAGTTTTTCTAAAGTTTCTTGGAACTGGTAAGTTGACATGGTGGGAATATGTGTTGGAGAGGGAGTTCTTAGTCAATAAGATAAGGGAAGGTAAGGGGGTAATCAATAAATAAATAAATAAATAAATAAATAAATAAATAGGGTGAAGTGAAGGTGGTTTAGGGGGGTAAAAGTCAAAGGAGGGAAGAAGTAAGGATGGGTTTTAAAAAAAAAAAATCGTGAAATTTTAGGAGATATTTATAATGGGTATATAGACAGATATAAGATGTGAGTGGGTGAAATAAAATTGTGGGTGAAATAATTATTTGATATTGAGTAAACGTTGTTGGTTGTAATGTATGATACACAGAAGGCGGTAGTGTCCCACCGCCCAATTCTCCACAAAACACTTCCTCGGAGTTTAAACAATGGAAAGGTGGGTGGGCGTGCATGATTGCCGACAGCCAACACACACGACCTCCACACACACACACACACACACACAACTCACCACCACTAAAAAAAAGTCTGGGGGAATCAGACACCACCTACTCATCACTTATACCCCGACAAAGTGGTTTATATTACTATTAGATGTGATAGCCATAAGTGGGCCTCATTGCTGAGAGTAGAATAAAAGCAAATAATTATTGGTTCGCCCATAGCAAAAGTCATTAACAAAAGAAATAAAACTCCGAGAGATTAATTCTGTGTACATTGTTCTGTGGTTATCTTGTGTTCTCCAGTGGGAAATTAGAAACCCCCAGTGATACACATTGGCCAATCACATGGATTGCTATCGCTGAATGTATTTTAGCTCATCTTACATGAAATCGTTCTGTATTTGCATTATTTTGTGGGGCAATGGAACCACAAAAATATTACTCACTCACTCACTCCCATACAATAACCCAACCCTCTCTTGCCTTTATTATATTACATCACATTTTGGTAGTTTTTTTTTCTTAGCTAGATTAAAAGAAAAGAACAGAAACGAACAGAACAGACACACGCTTACAGGACGCAGTGCTGTTCTTTGCTATGGTGTGATTTTTCAGCGTTCCTCCTTCTCCTTTGTTTCGTCACCGCTCCTATTCCGGTGCACCTAATTGGTGTGTCTCTATCAATACACCAAATAGATTTAGTCATGCGTGCACGACTCATACTCAACCCATCCACCCTTCCGTTTATCCTTTCTAGTAACACCGTTCCAGGTTATACCCTAGGCTAACCTACGTAAGGTAATGCAGGCTTAGTCCAACTCTTCTGTTTTCTCTCTTTGTCGCCCCTTTGATCCAGGAGGTGGTTTGTAATTACGGGCGGTGTCTGCTCAGAGAAACTCCGGCGTATATTGTATAAACTTTATACTATCAAATCACCCCCCACCAACACTAACACTAACACCCCCACCCCCATATCGAAATATCCACAGTTCAAACCATGCAAGTAACAGGAACTCTTGTGCCCCTTCAGATAACTTGGGCACATAATGCAAATTACGTGATTCGTCAATGTCCAAGAGTTATGTCCCCATGCACCGGACTTTCTTTTTTCTCATCATGCCAAGAGCTAATCTCCAGAAACACATTCACAGTGGTAATGCATGAAAAACAAGGCCGCTGGAATACCGGAGTCATTGAAAGACGTCTATTTTTTTTGACTTCGGTTGTGGTATGTACACATGGGTATCGGAGTTTCTGGACGTGTGGAACATCCTACCCGACGTATGTAGTGATAAGCTGGCGTTGGCATTGTGTCATTTCGTAACTTTCGAATATCCCCGGATTATGCACTCACCACATATGGTATTTTGCATCGGTGTGTGTGTGTGTGTGTGTGTGACTAGGATCCATGGATACTCAGGAATATAGGGGTTAGCTTTTGATTGGACGTTGATTGGACTTTGATTTGACGTGATATGACACGTACGTGTCATCCGGCAATTGAACCGGTTGGGGTATTTTTGAACAGTATGATGACTAATTTGTAATAGGACTAACAGGAAGTGCTTTGACACAAGATAGTCTTTTGAATTGGGCATGTCATTTGCTTGATACATTTACTGAGCTTGATTAGACGCCTGTTGGTACCAGAAGTAACTCAGCTGATATCACTGACTATCTAACGCATCCCTCTTTCTCTTAATAATACAATAAAATAAACATAAATTAAAAGTCTATACAGTCTCCCTCTCATCCATGGTTATATCCCGAAACTACCCTGAACAAACGCATTCCTCAAATTAGCCTTATTCGCAGTTTGATTCTTATTATGTTTGGCTCCCATAGGCACCATATTCATCATCTGTTCACTCTTTCTATTCAACGGTGCCCCCGTTCCCATTCCTCCTCCCTGCATCATCATTCTTGGATTCTGCATCAGCATTCCTTGGTTTTGCATCATTGGTGGTGGTTGTTGATAGTACTGATACTGCATCTGTGGCTGTGGAGGAGCGTACTGTTGCTGCTGCTGATATGGATGTTGTTGGTGGCTAGGATATCCCATTTGTGGTGGGTATCCCTGCTGTGGATACTGTTGTTGCGGTGGTTGTTGTTGTTGTCTTGGAATGTATTGTGGTTGTGGTGGTGCTGGCTGGAAGTGGTGCTGTTGTTGTGGCGGGTTATAGTACCCTGGTTCCATCATGTGTTGCTGTGGCTGTTGTTGATGATGATGAGGTGGTGCTTGGTGTAGTTGTGGATGAGACATTGGAGGAGTTGCATTATACACAGATTGTTGTGGTGGGTATGGCTGTTGATGCTGTTGATGAGGATGGTTGTTATTTTGTGGTGGAGGAACTGACAACTGAACATGAGCCATTGGTGGAGTGGCATTAAACACAGTAGCAGCTGGTGCTTGTGCTTGTGCTTGTGTATTCATAGCCACACCATTTGCTGATACCTTCCTTGCTTTCACCGGCGTAGCTAGATTAGACCCACCCATTTCTTGATTCTTGGCCAATGAAGGAGGAATCAGGTGATCTTTACTTCTCTTCTCATCCTGCATGAAATAAGGATGTGCTGGGGAGTTAGGTCTTGGGTGCTGGGAGATAAAGATATTGTACTGCTCCTTTGGCGCCACTAACAGTTCCATGGATTGTAATCCTTGAGTATGTGGGATCTTGGGAGAACTGACAAATCCCATACTTGGTGAATTCATCATGGCGTTGCTTGGCTTTGGTGGTGAAAGATCCGGAACTGAAACACTTGCTTGGATCGGAGAAACTTCTGGTTCTTCGTCTTCCGTTGGTTTAGGCAATGGTTTGCTTTGATCAACAGGAGTTCTCTTGACCTTCTTTGGTGACTTCTTTTTCTTTGGAGTTTTCTTCTCTGGTGAACTGTCCTCTTTCGTCTCCTCTTCATTCTTCTTTTTCTTTGGAGTAGATGAAGCCTCTCTGTTCTTCGTCTTCTTGGTTGGCGAACTTGGTGCGCCTGTGATAGAAGGTGGTGGAACGTTAGAAGGCAAGATAGCAAATGGGAATCCAGCAGCTTGTGCAGCAGCTAACTGAGCAGCCTCGGCACGCTTAGCCAACTTCTTCTTCTTCTCTTTGCGTTTGCGTTTCTTTTCCTCCTTACGACGTGCAAGTTCTTCTTCATCAGTCTCTTCATCCTCGTCGTCCTCTTCTCCGTCCTCTTCATCGTCACCCTCTTCTTCTTCACCCTCTTCGGTCTCCTGTTGAATAGTTGTATCATTCTTGTCTGCTTCACTACCAGGGTCCAAACTTGCAACACCCAAATCTTGCAATGGTGGTGGCTTTCTAATCAACGGACTAGTGGTCTGAGGCGGCTGTAACCTACTAACGCTAGGAGTTGGCGATGGTTCCAATGGAACATAATAATTCTCAAACGGTTCAATCGACCCAGCTGGTGGCTTCTCATTGCCCAAATCTGGATGGTACACATCAAATGGCTCATAATACTTGTCCTCTTTCAACGTATCAATCGTATTATTGTCACTCTTGGATGGGGAGAACGTATTGTCGGGAGTACCTGACTGTCTATTGTTTGACATCAGATCCAATGAACGTGGTGTGCTTGTGTATGGGTCCAATGAAGATGTTGAAGGTGGTGCTTTTCTCGCTGTTGGATTATGTCTAGTAGGGATCATGTCACCAGTGGTGAGCTTGGTGAATCTCGACACGGTAGTGTTGAGCTCTTTCGACGACACAAGGTTCTCTTCTTGTTTCTGGATGTGTTCTTCGTGTTCGCGTAATAGTTGCGTCGTCACTGAAGTCGGATAAATATAACTAAACTCATCGCTAAACAGCTTCTCAAACAGTTCAGACTCTCTGTTGGCAAAATTTGGCGGTGGTGGAGATGTTGAAGTGGTTGTTCCTTCCAGACTGTGCTTTCTATACCCCAAATCTTTCGATTGGAATGAATTCTTTTCGGAATCAGACGATGAAGATCCAGATGACCCAGATGGTTTGTGATTGTTGTTCTTGGGCACAGGTATTTCCATGGTTTTGCTAGGCAACGGTGGCAATGGCACATCTTTGTATTCCTCCATAGATATCTGACGCTTGTGTTGTTTGCTCAACATCCTTCTATCCAAGTTGAATCTCTGCAAGTAACCTTCTGAACTCAATGTCTTTTCCGTGATAACGATCCATTTCTGGAATCCAAGCACTTCTGCTTCCACGACAATCGAACGACCAAAGATCTGCTTGGTAACTGATGGTTGATCACTGCTTAATGTCGACAACCATGTCCATATGAAATAATCCTGAATTGCAACGTCTTTGATGGAGATCTCAGAAAACAACGGAATGTCGGGGTCAACTTGAATATTTGATGGGTTCCAACCAGGTACGAGGTTAAACTTTGATATTATTGGTTCAGCGGAGATTCTCGATAGTATTCGCTTCGATTCATCAGTTAACGAATTGACAATCTCGTAGGTTCCCTTCTTTGTAAACAAGTTCTTCAAAATAGTGTAGTTCTCAATGGATAAGAAATCATCCTTCTTGTCAAACTTCAAACTGTGTCTCACTTTGCTGATCAACTCATATGGGTTCTTGGAAGGCTGCGTTGTAGAAACACAAACACATGGGATAGTTATGGAATTTCTCAATAATCCTCTATCTGCATCATGTTGACTTGAAGGTGGGTACTGGGTAGTCACCAACAAAGACTGCAAGGTCTTTGGGATCTTTAACGTCTCACTGTTCGTCTCGGGTAACATTGATCTTAAGAACGCCAACACCAAATGGAACAAGGCATTAGTTGACTTCTTCCACGAATCCACACCTTCAATGAAATTAGTCTCAAAGTTTTCTTCCGTGGCATCATAAAACGGCGTGTTCAAAAAATGCTGTTTGCAGCTAAACGCCCAGAAGCTAGCCATCTTGCTGATTTTTCTCCCACTAAGGTAGTTAAACTGGGAATTCGACGTTATACTCAAAATCAAGTCCAAGAAGTCATATACGATTGACGCATGAGCAGGCGATGATAAGCATTTGGGCATGATTGTCAAGAAGGCATTCTTAGGGTACCCTTTTTCCTTTTCGCGTCGTTTAAACTCCAAGTATATATCCCAGCCAATGACTTCGTTATTGGGCAATCTTGACCAAAAGTATTTCAAACAGCAAATCAAGGTGAATTCGTCGGTCTTGGCACATACTTGGACCAAATATGGTTCGTCATGGTTGCGTAATTCGCCCTGGGGTGCGATTGAAGACAAGAAGAGTTCGAGTTTTTCGTCGTTGATTTTGGATCTAAAGGGTAGGAATATGTGGGGGGTTTTGGTGCCTCTTTTTTTCAACTCCTGGGTGATTATGTGTAGGATTGATTTTAAGTTCTTTCTTGTGAACTGGTCAGGTTTCATTATGCCTGCGTCTATGACTGTGTTGTTGGACAAGAGGGAACGGTAGTTCTTGTTGCCAGGAGTGGTGGTGGTGTTGTTATTGGAGGATGTTGGTAATTTTGGTAGGTTTAAATCCTGGTGGTGGGTTTGTTTTGTTTTTGACATTGTCATTGTGATTATGGGAGATGCTGGTTGTGGGACATGTATAAGGGTAGAAAGGAGTGTGAATAAAGTTGGGAGGAATTAGTGTAAGAATAGGTTGGTGGTAGAAAAGTTTAAACCTTGTAGGATTTAGGCTGTGTGAGTTAGTTAATGAATGATGGTGAGGATACTGGTGATGAGAGTAGTGGTAGTAGTAGTGAGTAAGCAAGCAGTTGATAGTAGTAATTGTAGTAAATAAGTTGTGTAAGTTGTGTAAGTAATTAAAGAATGTTTTTATAAAAATTTCATAAACCCATTGGCAAGGGAAAAGAGCAAAACGAGAGAACCCACAGAGAGAAACTCAAAAAAAAAAAAGTTCGTGTCTGTGTTCCCAAACAATTATGTCACTCACACAGTGTCATACACAGCCTAGATAGGACAAAAGTATTATGCCAACTATAGATGATGCTAAACCTCTTAAGCACAGATGGTGGATGGGTGGGTGGTGGTGGTGGTTGCTCCTAAACAGTAATTTATTTATATGTACATGCAGAAGCACACCCATCATTTTTGTTTAAAGGTGTAATGTCAATCTTTCTGCCTGTCTTGTTTTCCTTAGTCAAAAATAATCTATTGTTTTTTAGTTAGTCTGATCTTCTGTTTTGCCTTTCCAACTGTCTGATAATGCTATTCACTCCAGCAAGTTCACAGTCTACGAACAACAGCAACAACCGAGGGAGCGGAGGGCCACGGTCACAGGGTGCCAGTGTATGTACATAAGTTCATTGTCTCGTGTTTGTGTGCTTCTTCTTCTTCTTCGTGAGCGTTTGTTCAAAGGGTTGAAGGGAAGGAAGGAAGACGGAAGGCGAAATTTGCAACTCTGCACACCCTCCTAAAAATAAACAACAAACACCCACATCTCGCTTACTTGCCCAATTAGGCTATGACGTAAACAAAAAGGTACACCCACAAAAATGGTGATTTGTTTCTTAACGCAATGTATGCACACAGGTACACGACCTGGGTCAACCACATTTAAATTTTTTTTTACGATTATACTGCAATTAACCGAACTGGTGTATTGGTCGAGTTTGATTCTCTGGTGAAACAGTTGACCTTGTATCAAGACGCGTTTTTTTTTACCTTCTTTATATTTTTTTTTTAATTCGCTCGTGTTGTTGTGGGTTGTGGGCTGCTCGATGATCGCATAGGCGTGTTCTGGTTGGTCTAGAACTGGCATGGCGTCGCTATTGTTGTTGATCCCGGGGAGAGTATCCGTTGACCTGGGCCTAGAACCAGGGATCCAATGGAGCTCAGAGAAAGGTAACGTGTTGAGCTTACTCTCTGATGACGATCAAATAGCAATGGCAAACAGAAGGAAAATTTCATCGTCTTGGTGTAAGTGTCAAGAATCAACGGGAATGTCAGAAAGAAAAGAGACATTGTAACCATGTGTTTGAGTAACGGTTGAGACGATAACATTCTTTCCAGTAATTCTACTGACAAAAACACGAGGTTTAATTAGGGGTTATAATTAATGATGATGTAGATGAGTAGGGTCTTATCTTCTTCTCTTGGCGGTATTTTGCAACAACAACACCTTAAATTGCACGATATGGTATATCTTAAGTCCCCAGCTCGTTGACGCTTTGAGGTTCCTTGTGATTGCAAAAATCTGAACACCTTAAAAGCATACATTTTTTTTACATCGAAAATCATACGAATTTCAAACGAAAACTCACACTCACCGTATGAACTTTGCAATCTCATCAATCCATCCAGTCTCAAAAGATCCCTAATAATTATGTAATTCAACCATCACCCCCAACCTAACCAATCACAACCTCTTCTTTCTTTCTAACCATCCTCTACAATATTCGAAAAGTACATGTACTTTCTCCATTGTTCAAACTGACATTCCGCCTCACAAAACCTTACATACGTCCCGTGTTCCTCATTTCATTCCTGTAAATCCTCCGGGATCTTCGAGTATGTTTAAATCCAAAACACAAAACACAAACACCACCAGCCCTAAGATGGGATGAGAGCAGACAGTAAGGTGTGAGATATTGTTATATTACGTGCCTTAGATTCAATCAGAGACGTATCTATTCGCCCTGCTTTTTGGGTCTTGTCCTTAGGCTGTACAAGTTTCCTTTGTGTGTCCTCCTCAAACCTCTTCACATCTGGTCCATACCCGGAAGTGTGCTACAATCAGAACCACTCATCCAACAAGATAATAAATATACATTAAATTAATTAAATCTGAATTATATAAAAAAAGGCTTCTATAAAATATCTCTTTCTCTTTCTTTAGACCTTCTAGAAAGGTGTAATTGTGGTTGTATTACTAGTCCCATTGTTCGTGTTCATAGCTGCCAAATTCGACATGCTACTAATCGCTCTCAAGTCTCTGCCTCCAGTATTATCCCCACCGACAACTCGATGATTGCCTCCAAACACCCCATTGTTTCCATTCAACGCAGCTGCTGGTAAATCGGTCAAACTGTGGTGCGACGCAATGTGTGCTCCATTACCGAGAGCACTGCCGGACCTGCTATGCTGTTGGTCAAACCCAACGTCCGGCGTCACGTTCCTTGTGTTGGAATGCGAAGACGTGTGATCCGCAATAGGTAATGGTGGAGCCATCGTTGTGGTTGGCGCCGATGGTGGGTTGTCAGCCTGGCTATCATCACCAGTGGACCCTGGTGCTGTGGTGGTAGCAGTGTTGCCTCCCGTGGAAGAAGGTGGCACATTGTTCAAAGTAGTAGGTATCGTCGATGGCATAGAAGTCATGTTGGTGTGTGCTCCTTCAGTCACTTGTGTTGCAAAATCAGCTTGCTGCACCAACTCATTCAACGCGTTAAACCCACCAAGGTATTGGATAAACATGCTGCAGTCCTTGTGTCCAGCAATAACGTTCTTTAACGTCATCAACTGTCCCCTCAACTGCGCAACTTGTGCAGACAACTCTCTGTACCCAGTCAGGTAGAATGCCAATTCATCCTCCATCTTCTGAATCAACTGCTTCTTACGTTGACGACACTTGGATGCCGCAACTCTGTTTCTCTCAAGGAAGTTCTTTCTCTTTTCTTCGTCGTTGTTACCCTTCTTCTTACCTTTACCCTTAGTTGGCTTAGTTTCTTCCTTCTCTTGCTTATCTTCGGTTTGCTCGCTGTCTGCTTGGCGTGAAGCGTCTTCAGACTGTGATTCTGCTGCTGGCTCAGTATTGGGCTCAGTCTTCAACTTCGTCTTTGGCTCCTTCTTCTTGGTCTTGGTAGCTTTCGCCTTCTTAGCAGCTCCAACAGGTTCGTCGCCCAGTTTCACAGAATTCTTTCTCTTTCTGGTAGCGGTTGGTGGAGATGCACTTGCACTTCCCTGCCCTGTGTTCGAAGTAGTAACAGCCGGGCCAGATACGTGTTGATTCTCAGCAGGCATAGGAAACGACGCCACTGGATTCTCCGGAATCGTATGTATACCTCCTTGTTGATGTTGTGGGTGCTGTTGGTGTGGCTGAGGCAACTGTTGGGCAATTTGCGGCGGCACCGACACCACCACTGGAGGTCCTTGATTGCCTGGACCAGGGTTATGAATATGTGCAATTTCGTGACCCTGCTGTTGCAAGTGCTGTTGTGGTGGAGGTGCTGGTGGCTGATGTTGTTGTTGTTGTTGGTGGTGCTGAGGGATTTGGTGTGGCGCAAGCATAGGCTGTTGTTGCTGCTGCTGTTGTTGCTGGGGTGGTGGTGGTGCTTGCTGTTGTTGTTGTGGAACTGGCAAGTTGCTATTATTATTGCTCATGGATGAGTTTGCCGGGATGCCCAATAAACTGGACAACCCAGGAGTGATCGGACCGTTCAACAAGGCGCTCGGAGTAGATAACCCAGGCACCAAATGATTGCTGAATCCAAAACTGCCCAACCCGCCAGGCGTCAAACCCAGTCGTATGTTTGATTCATTGGGAGTTAACCCGGTCTTTCTGATACTTGACAACAACTGGCTAAAGTTCTGCTGCAGCTGCAGCTGTGGAGCCTGTGGGTTTTGGCTGCCTATGAAACTGGGCCACAAGTTTGAATCGGGGTTGTTGTTAGTTGTCGTCAAACTTCCGTTGCTCAGGCCGCTGGTGTACTGCTTAGCGGTGCTTCCGCCTGGCGATAATCCAATAGGAGGCAACCTTCTGCCACCTGGCGTGAACAAAGGAGGGGTGATTCCTGGGAGCTTGCCATTGCCAGGTTCGTCTGGTTGTTGTTGGTGTTGGTTGACGTTGGATATATTAGGGATGTGCAAGTTGTGCTTGTTGTTGGAGTTGCCGTTGGTCTTGGTGGACGAAGATATAGCGCTGTTGCTTCCGATGCTATTTATATCTGAGTTGGTATCATTGTTGTTGTTATTGTTGTTTGCTAGTTCGTTGAGGGATAAATTAGAGGACTCTTTGGTGGCGAACGAACGCTCGAAGGGGTTTGGTTCTAGATCAAACTTGGACTTGTGCTGGATCATAAAAGTGTCTAGTTAGTACTGGGTATACGGATGGGATGATGTAATTGCTTATATGCTTCCAGTGGAAAACATATAAAGAAAAATTGGGGTGTATAAAGAAACGAAAGGGTACTTACGTCACTGGACATATTCTGAATAATCCCAACCCAAAAAAACAATAAATAAATAAATCACGTCTGCCTGGGGAGGGTAGGTTATACGAAGCGCGGCGTAAGTTGGTTGATGGGGAGGTGGTAGTTGGTTTAAGTTGGTGATGGTGGTTTTCTTGGATGTGCTCCGAGGTGTATTTATGAACTCTATCTTTCTTGCTTCTCTTGCAAGATTGTCGTTGTTGATGTTGTTGTTGTGGTTGTGGTTGGTGGGCTCTTTTTTCTTTTTTTTTTTGCTGTCTGTGGGCTGTCTCTGTGTGTGATTATGAGCAGCCAATCAGAAAAATGCAATGTTGTATTCTGTAACTTCTAATTAATGCAAAAGGGATCTCTCACAACACGCTGTGGGACTCTTTTGGAAACAGGGTTGGTAGAGGCAACTATAGAAAAAATCCACGATCTCTGAAGTAAGCAGGATGATGGCAGCAGATCTGTCTATAGCAGTGTGAACTCCGTGATTATTGTTTGGGATTCCGGTGAACGGCAAGAAAGAGAGGAAGAGAGAAAAAATGGCAACAGCAAAAACTTCACTGTTGGTCATACGTCATCCAAAACACAAAGAAAATTTTTTTTCCTTCTCTCACACAGAAGCACAAACGGCAAAAAAAAAGAGGAGAAAATGCAACGCGTGCACCACAGTCACGTGAATAATCACTCCACATACAAACAACAAAAATCAATCAATATACATGTACAAGAACTCACACACAATCAAAACTATGTATACACTCACTCTTAGGACAAGATATCTATCATCTCATCCAACTTCTTCTTCTTCTCCTTCTTGTCCTCTTCTTTACCCAACTCTGGGTTCTCCTCCAACGCCTCCTTGGCTTCCTGCTCAGCAGACTTGTCAACGGGCTGCGCTTCTGGAGGGTGGTTCTTGTCAATAGCAACCTTAGGATCCATCATTTGTGGCTCCTTGTTCTCATCAATCTTTCTTCTCCACCCAGTCTTCAAATGTTCATTGGTGTTGAACTTTGGCAATGGGTGGGCTTCGGTATTGAACACGAAATCCGTCAATGGAATCTTGTTCTCGTCGTCAAACAAAAGGTACAAGTACTTCAATGTCTCGGCCCACCAGAACGACTCAGTGTTGTCCTTGAACTTAGGAGTGCCGTTGGCACCCAACGAAGTGACATCGCCAATAGAAGAGAACGACACATCTCCTTCGTCATTGACAATCTTGGTGTACTTCATAAAGTTCTGGAAAATCTCGTAACCCATCTCACGGTACTTCTTGTCACCAGTCAATCTGTAAAGAATAAACAAAGACTCGACTGTTTCTGGACGTTGCAAGTTGTGTCTGTCCAATGGTTTGATAGTAAAGTCCTTCTTGTTGGTGGAATCCTCATTGAACACAACAATCTCTGGAGACAATCCAGTTGGGGAAACGTCATGGTACATCTTGTAACAAGTATAAGTCAACTCTTCACCCAACTTGAAGTCAGATTCTCTGTCGGCATTCCACGTCTTCAATTTCCTAGCTTCTTCCAATGGCAACCCGTCAGTGGCACCAAGAGCTAACAATCCACCATAGAAACAAACCAAGTGGTCCATTTTGGGCGAAAACTTGCCACCGATACCTTGCTCCAATTCACCAATAAATGTCAATCCAGAAGGTTCGGATTGTCTCACAAGGTGCTTCTTGACTCCGTCAACAGACTCTCTGTACATGTCCCAGTAAACTGGCTCCTGTTTGTTGGTCTGCAAGAACTGCTTCAACAAATACTCATAGTAAGAGTCTCCACGAGATCCCAATCTGATCAACTTGCCGCGGAAGTGACCAGTATCTGGACTGACGTAAATTGGTGCTAATCCGTCACGAGGCTTGTTGGCTTCCAACACTTGCATAACCTTCTCAGCCATGTTCCACCACAACACTTCACCAGTCAATTTGGCCAAGTACTTCATTTCCAACTGGACAGTGGCAGCTTCAGCAGTCGAGGACGCACCACCATCAACATGATTCTTGATCCCGTCACCAGTCTTCAAGTTAACAGACAGGTATGGAATACCACTTGGTGACTCATAAGCACCTCCTAAGGAGTTTGCCAATTGCACGGCTTTATCCAAGTAAACATCATCTTTACTTAATGCAAACCCAGATAACAACCCACCAAGCATTCTAATCGTAGTCTCGAACGTATTCACATTGTAGTCGAAATTATAGTCTAAATCGTCTCTAATCCACTTATTAGCACGGTCCACCTCCTCTTTGCAATCCATAATCATCAACGTATCCAACGAATCAACAATCATCCAGCCCAATGGCTTCGGCCCCATATTCTCTCCCTGTTGCTTGATAGGATGGTAAACATCGTACCCCCAGCCATACTTCTCGTACGTATGCCACGAGTCCAACATCGCCTGACGGACCTCATTCTGTGCGTGTTGCCATTTTGCCTGGCCACCGCCAGGAAGATTGAAAAAATAGGATCCACCCAAGTGGGTCGCCCAGTAGTAAACTCCGTATAAAAGCATCGAATAAAAGAAACCCTTCAATAGCATAACAATGTTCTTCTTGCGTTTGGAGGATGGTGATGCGGGATGGAATCTGGACGATGACGATGATGAAGATGAGGGCTTATCTTTGTAATATAGCGGTAATGTGCTTCCTGTTGGCTTGTCCTTGTATGTTGAATTTCCTCTTGTTACTTTCCCAATACCAAACGTGAATGACATAGGATGTGGTGTTTATATATGGTAATCAAAGTGATGGTTTACACTTATGATCGAAGTAGGAGACAAGGAAACAATTAAAGGAATGTGTGGTATGATGTGGAAAGTTTTTGGTCCCTGGAGAGATCAAAAATTTGGTATGCAAATAGTTGTACAGGTGGTTTCTGTGTGTCGTAACAATGCAGTGAGCACTTGAGAATCAATTGAAATAGGAAAGAAATTTGTGATTGGGAGCTTCCTGTTTCTTAGTTTCCAATAACTGAGTTGGTTGGGGACGTCAGGTGTTGGTTAATCAATGGTAAGTTTATTTTTCTTTTTAAAGTTTTTGATACTTGTTCGTTCTGGAGTTTCAAACCATAAACGGGCGAAACACAGCAAACCAGAAAATTGGTAAAAGGTGCACGAAAAAACGTGAACCACACCACATGACACACATCACCTGAATTGTTTCACCTGACATGCGCTCACGCTGGCGAAACACCCGCACTTGCAAAATTTTTGTAACCGATCGGCAGTAGTTTCTGAAACTTTAATAATGTGACGTATGGAGAGAAACAACCCATCACCAAAACAACTGTAATTTTAATTACCCTCCAATTATTATTTTAGCAAGACCCGCTCTAAAATCACCACCTCTCAAAAATCAGCTGTTTTCCCACTTTCACCATGTTTCATCACAACGGTTGTCGTCTAATTGCGACTTAGAAGACAGCTAAGATCTTTCGTTATGAGATTGCTGTCCCGGTCTCGCTGACTTTTTTGCAATCCACAGGAAGGCTTGTCAGGCTGTCGTAGATTTTGACCCAGACGTGTACGTGTGGAACTGTCGCAAGCCAAATCAGAAACACACAGAGAGAGAAGAACCACAAAGCCATCAAAATGAGGCGCTAAAATAAATCGATCGTCAGAGAGTGTGTGGGTGTGTGTGTGAGGCAGAGGTAGAGCCGGATGAGCATGGTTGAAACGACTTCACATGTAGAGGCGTTAGCATCCGATATGAGATAGCAAGAACTAACAATGACGGGGAGCCTCGATTGCTCTTTGACATTGGAGAAGGTTTTAAGGTTGGACTACTCCCCCAATGGGCCTGTTCAGGTAGGCTGACAGTAATGGATGAAGGTTTTATTTCACTCACTTGCGCTATTTATTTTTGGTTGTTGGGGTTCCGCTTTTTTTGCAATAAGGTGGAAATTATTATCCCGATCTAACCACCACAGAAGCTTTATGCTAGTTGAAATCTCATATGAAATATACATAGCGCTAGCACTTATAGACGCAGGCGCACACTAAAAAAGAAACTATCATGCGTCCACAATACGGAACTCTAATTCACAGAACAATAAGTGGTCGTCACTCATCTGGCATGAGCCCAGTTGTCCATGGCGGGGGTCAGAATAAGCAAAAGGCAATGGTCATGAGGAGAGAGGGCTTTTTTTTGATTGAGGATAGAAAGAGGGTCATTCGCCCCTGTCCAATCACAAGTAGGTCCTTTTCATGAGAAACGTTAGCGGAAAGTGGGACATGGAAATGAGGATAATGGGAGGATATGCACTAAATATAGAAAGAATACCGATTTTCAGTCTTGGCTTTCTGCTCTGCTCTTCTTTCTGTCTTTAGACTCCCGTATTCTTGTGAACCGAATCTTCTCCTGCCCACTAAGTGATCATTTTCTATCAGTATTCCGCTTTCTGCAGGCTCCCTCAATCGACCTGCGGTGCATATCCCATATCCTCCACGTCCCATTGTTTCGCTTTTTCCTCAGAAGCAATGCGGAAATCGCCCTACACACAAACTAAAAAAAACTCATATAAACTTGGGTCACTCAACCTGGACTTCCTTTACATATTGACTTACATACCCGTACTTTACTTTTGCTTTCACTGTCACTTTCTACACCAGAACTAAAAACCAAAATACAAAAAAGTAGGAAAGCCAATTTTTTTAAAACTTTTCTTTCTTTCCTTTCTGTCCTTTCCCTTTCTTTCTTTCTTTCTTTCTTTTGCTTTCAATTTTCCATTATTTGCTTAACTTTTCCTTTTCGACAAGAATTCCATCATTGCCTTACAAGTGTCAAGAGATTGTACCTGTTCCCACTTGGCCCCATCAACTCTGCATTGAACCACTCCACTTCACACAACCCATCACCACCACCACCATAGACACACACACACTTCTCACACTCGCATTAATACCGATACCCCCCAATCAGGAGAGTCACAAGAAAATTTTTTTTTCTCTCCCAGTCTTTTTTTTGCAATTCATTAACCGCCTACAATAGCCCATCACTTGAGAAAACCCCCTTAAGAATACCTTCCTCAACATCATCCTTAACATCGTTGCCATCTTCGACTGCAACTCCTTCCCCATCACCAATGTCGTTAGTCAAGGATTCCCCACCCATGCCACACTCGCCCACCTCCTCACTACTAAAAAGATCACCCTCTGGGAAACTAAAAAAACCGGACTCTGATTCTGAGGCTCCGTTGTCATCCTCAGGCAAGAAACCCAAGGTCACTAGACGCTCCGTCGCGTGCAAGACCTGCCACACTTTGAAAGTCAAGTGCAGCCCATCGGACCCCAAGAACCCTGCGTCGCCTTGCATCAGGTGTGTGAATGCCGGTAGGAAGTGTGACATTGACTTGAACCAGACCCGTAAGAGAAGAAAAAAGGCAGAGATCTTGGAGGCTAGACGATTGGCTGAACTACAACGACATCAGGATAGCGAAGAAGACGAGCATGATCATGAACAAGAGCAAGATGATGCGTCGTATGAACAGCTGGAACAACCTCATATATCACAACAACCAAAACAGCCACTTCCAACGTTGCCCATGGCGCCCATGAATGGGTTTCTTAGCGCGGCAGAGTCAATGGCTTCGTTGTCCCTTCAGTCGTCTGTCCAATCAACCATCCAATCACCTACTAGATTTGACTTGATCTCGCCTCTGCTTTCAAGATCACAAGCAGGCTCAACCATCCCACCAGTACCTAGCAACCTCAACCCTAATTCGTCCACCAGTCAATCCCCACCACCAATACAACAAGGACTGCAACAGCCTCAACAACAAGGACTGGGTCAATCACCAACGCCACAGTTGCCATCACCATATAATGGAAACTTTGTCAGTGACGGATCAGCATCCCCAGGCACGAAAGATTCCGAAATCATGCAATTGAAACAACGCGTCAAGTTCCTTGAATCCCAATTGGCCAACCGCACGCAATTCGCCAAGATCAGGGACTTTGACAACATGTCGGATGGACAGTCCCCACCGTTTGTGTCAAAATTTGACCTCGAGAGTGAGATCAACACCTTGGCTGAATCCTCCGCCAAATTGACTGACTTGACGAACCAGTTGAACGAGTCTGCGTCAAGGCGTATCCAGCTTGTTTCTGAAAAAGAACCAGTGGATCTCATATCGAAGGGTATCATCTCCGCGGAAGAAGCACAGGAGAGATTGATTCTCTACAGGGAAAAGATCTACCTTCAGCACCCAGTAATTCAGATCCCTAACGATATCTCAGCATTGGACCTACTGCGCACGCAGCCATTTTTGTTCAACAGTATCATGTCGGCCACGAACGTGAGATCTCAGTATACCAGCATCGACACTGCGTTGGCGATTGACAACGAAGCAATCAAGTCTATTACCATTGAAGTCATGGTTGTGGGTACCAAGTCCGTTGAGTTGGTCAAGGCGTTCTTGGTCTTGTGCTTGTACTACAACTCACCCGAGTTGTTCAGACAGCGTCGATACCATATGTTGAACACTATTTGCGTGTCGTTGTTGCACGATTTGGGTATTTTTGCTCGTCCTATCTATTCGTTTAACCAACAAGAGGGTACCGTGAGACAAGAAACACCATCGACAGAGAAGATGAATGACGAGCATAGGTCGTTGGTCTTGATTACGTATTTCAGCACTGTGAGTATCTGTATTGTGTTGAGAAGATCGATTTACGTCAAGTGGACTCAATATGTCGAGGAATGCTGTTCTGCGCTTGAAAACTCCCCCGAGGAGAAGTACAGAAGAACAGCCTTGTTTGCTAGGATGAACTATATGTTGGAAAAGATCCATCAACTTATTCATTCTTCAGATGCTGCGGAGAGAACGTCTACCGCTTCGAGATACGTCATCCAGGAATTGCAAAGATCGTTGATGGAGTTGAAACAGAACATTAAACCGCATCAATACGCCTTGAGGTCGTATTACTACTCCATAGAGGCATACCTTCATGAACCGATCTTGAGTGAGGTGTTCAACAATGAAAACCAACTCGACACCAAGGCTGTCAAGTCGTTGTGCATTTGCACAACCTCCTGCTTGAATGCTTTGGATGAATACAGCAAGTTGACACCTGACGATATCTCACTAATGCCTTTCTCGTTTGGATCCAGAGTCATGTACACCACCGGTATGTTGTTGAGATTGAGATACTTGATCTTGTCGTTGCCCTCCCATATCGACAAGGAGTTAGTGCCCAAACGCGCCGTCACGACTATCCAGAACGTCAGCAAACTAGTTGAACGCGCCAACATCTTGAACCCCACAAACCACTACCTCACCAAGATGAGACTCGTGTTGCAGTTGTTTATCCAGACCTACGCTACCCAAGTGCTTGAACTATTACGCAAGAATGGGTCGACACCACAGAACTTTAGGCCCAATGATTCCGAAGTGCGTCAGTTGAGAGCATTAGCCAAAGAGTACAATGACGTGAGGGATAGCAGAAACCCATTGGTTTCAGACTCCAGAGATTCTGAACCGTTGGATGTGTTGTCGTACGCTGCTAGTTTCAGAAGGGACAATAACTTCAATGGTGGTGCTGGTAACACTGCAAGCATGTTCAATAATGGATCACCTGGGTTGCAGAAATCCGCTTCCGATGATGGAAACAGAAAGAGGTCGGTGCATTACCCTAACTTTGGATCCGTTGGAAACTCTCCAAACACGCCTGCTTCAACGCCTATGGCAGGTACATTAATGAATGGCCAACAACAGCAACAGCAATCACAACAACTTCCACAACAGCCTCCACAAGGGAGACCAACAGCACCATATCATCAATTCGGCGATGTCGTACAACCTGGCGGTTTCCAGAACCCAGAGTACAGAAACTTGCGCTTACCTTCGATTTCCAACTCGGTGCATGTGAACAACTTGGCTAATCCTGACCAATTAGAGAACTCGTACCTGGTGTTGAACGACGAGTTCTGGTCGAACTTGTTGAGTAACGATAGCACCACTGACCGGATCAACTTCACCAGTAATAATTTCAATGGGAACCTGATCAATGATGAAGTCTTCTTTATGAACTAGAGAAGGTTGTTAATTAAATTATCTTAGACTTTCGTTTCGATTTTATGTTTTGTTTTAGTTCATAAGTTTGATATTTATTTGTATTTGTCTTAATATATAATTTATTTATTTATTGCTTTAGAAAGCGACCCTGTTCAGCCACGGCGTAATTTCTGATCGGCATCACTTGATTTCGAGCCTCAACTATATCCAGACCGCGAAATCACCGAACTTGAAAATTTCCAACCATCCCATTCTTCCTCCTCCATCATCAATCCCCAACAATGCCAACTCCAACCCACCACCACTCCCACTTCACACTATTAGACATCCTACGTATCATCAGCGGTCTCCTCCTCCTCAACGCCCTCCTATCCTACTGGTTCACCGCGTCGCCCACCTGGGGGTATCGCGGGAAGTTTCTCGATCCACACTACCTCGCACACCGCCTCGACCCGTTCCGGACACCGCTCAACCTCACGCTCTCCGAGCTCGCCCAGTACGACGGCACGAACAAGCGGCGCCCGATCTACGTTGCTGTCAACGGCATGGTGTTTGACGTGAGCGCGAGCCCCGGCGTGTATGGCCCCGGTGGACCGTACCATGGTGTTGCGGGCCGCGACGCCGCGAGAGTCTTCGTCACGGGCTGCTTTAGGAAAAAAGACGAGTATACTTATGACCTCAGGGGGTTGGATGAGGAGGAGGTCAGGAGGGACTTGAAGGGCTGGCAGGAGTTTTTTGCGCGCCATAAGCGGTACTGGTATGTGGGTGTCGTTCAACATGAGGAGATTGTGGGCGATGTGCCGGAACCGTGTCAGCATGTTAAGTTCCCTGGGATGCATTCGTAGGTGTATATAGGATGACTATTTGTATATTGGTATAAAGGTTATTTATCTACTTTCGTCTAAGCTTTTTTGTAAGACGTCAAGGAGTTCGTCCGGGTCTTCTAAGCCGATACTCATGCGGATCAAGTTCCTGTCGACACCCCATTGTGCAATCTCGTCGAGTTCCTGGTAGTGTGCGAGAATAGCGTACGGGCAGGCCAAGGTGAAGTTGGTTCCTAAGGATGGACCCTTGTGTAAGTTAACAGCGTTGAAAAACTTGATGGCTTGGAGTGGGGTCTTGAATAAGAATGATACTAACCCACCGTACCCGCCGTCTTCGTTCTTGATCTGGTCGTAGTACTTCTTGGATTCCGATACGCTTGGGTAGTAGACTTGTGAGATTAATGGGGAGTTGAGCAACAAGTCAACGACTTTCTCGGAAGTAGCGTCGATTTTATGGACTCGTTCAACGAAATCACGAGAGTTTCTTTCTAACCAAAGAGCATCTTCGGCCCAGAACAAGTCTTCGTATTCCTTGTCGAAAAACGCCTTCAATCGGTTATAGTGTCTCGACATTGGGTTCAAGATCAATGAACCGGCCAACACGTTGGAGTCTCCGGAGAAAACTTTGGTCAATGAAGATGCAACCATGTCGGCAAAGGGCAACACATGGATGTTGATGAAGTTACCCACGGTTTCGTCGACCACCACGGCAAAGTCAAACTTCTCGGCCAACTGTTTTATTCTTGCCAAGTTCGGGGTTTTCAAAAGCGGGTTCGATGGACATTCACAGAAAAGTGCCATGATCTCCAATCCGTTATTCAAATTCTCTTCCAACTTATCCAACGACTCATCATCGCCCAACCCCAAGAAATGTACACCTGGACCAAACTTTTTCAAGATATTCAACGTATCCACGTATGGGAACCCAAAACACACAGACTTCTTAGGTGTCTCCGCAATGCTCAATAATGCATGGTGTGCATAGAAAATGGATGCCATACCAGAGGGGAACAAAAACACATCGTCGTCGCTCAAATGCTTTCCTCTCTTAGCCTTCTCTAGCGCTTCAGGACTTATACTCGTCGACTGGTCTACTTTCCCAGCAATTCTCCTTCTCAACGCAGCCTTTGCTTCCGTTGCAAACTTCAAGTCCAAAACACGGCCGTACTTCTGCTCAATAAAACTATCAAACTCTTTATTGAGATCATCGGCGCCATTTCCAAGCACACTAGATGCTCTTGATGCAGTAATCGAAGGAGACCTGTTCTGGATTTGTCTCATCTGGATCTCCTGTTTTGAAATACCCTTCAACGACACCCCAGGACTCATATCCTTCTCAAACAACTCCTTCAATATATACTCCCCCATTCTCGACGAGATCCCTTCTCCAGAATGTTGCCAATAATTCTTGGCCAAGTGGTACTCTGACCTCGGGAAAAACACCACGCCGAACGTCGTGCCAATCATAGTCGACTTCTCGACCTCAGTTGTCGGCGACGGCGTGCTCAACCGCAAGACCCTCACGACGAACTTGTTTGGGTTTGCCGTGTGACGCAAGATGAATTCTCGACATCGCTTCGCGACTTTATAGCTGGGGTACACCATGCATCGCTCGCCGGATCTGCCGTACTTGTCCTCCAAATGCTGGCAGAGCAGCTGGATCGAGGAATGGATGAAGAATCGGGGGTAGCCTGAGTTCATCTTGGACACGACCCAGTCTTCGCCCTCTTCGTATCCCACGGTGGCTTCCCACGTGGGTAATGTGACGGACACGGCGTGTGGGATATTGGGAATAGGTACTCCTATCTCTTGCGATGGCAGCATGGCTGGGTTTAGGTGATGTAGGGAAGAAATGGGGAACGGCAACATCATTTTTTTCTGGTTGTCCATATTGTAATCTCTTTTTTTGATGCACCTAATGAGTCAGTCAGTGCGAATCTTTTTGATCCCGTTGGGGCTTTTGTGTAACTTCCTTTGCAGTTTCTGACTCTGAAGAAGAAGAAACTAACCAATATGGGTGTAGCTCGAAGGTGTGTATTTTTTATGTAATATATATATACGTGAATAGACAATTATGGTACAAGCATTCCTGTATTACAACGTTAACAATAAAATAGCATGTCAAGTTTTCTATCTTGGTTTCTCTTTCTCCAATAAATCGTCTTCTCTTTCTTTCCCTCAAGAAGAGACGTAAAGGCAAAGCTAAAGGAACTTCTCTGTGGATGAATGGTTGGAGTGGTATCTATGACTTTATACATGTAACTGATCCGTCTTTGAGACGCTTCAAGTCTTTCCCATTGATAGACCCATTGGTTTTGGTTCCATTGGCACGGCCGTTGGCGATTGCAGGGGCTGCTGCGGCGGCGGCGGCGGCGGTAGCTCCTTTACGGTTGTGTTGCATGTGGGATTGCACCAAGTGACCAGCAGCCAAAGCGGAACAAAGTGACAATTCAGCTGCTAACACTGCCGAAGCAACAATCTTGGCCAATTGTCTTGCATTGTCACCAGGGTTGGTTGGGTGAGGACCACGCACGCCCAACAAGTCCAACATGGCTGCTTGTGGTTCCAAAATGGTACCACCACCAATCGTACCAACTTCGATAGATGGCATAGAAACAGAAATCACCAAGTCACCAGTCTGTTTGTCCTTTTCCATCAAAGTAATACAGTTTGAAGATTCGACGTTTTGTGCAGGGTCCTGACCACAGGCCAAATAAACAGCTGTGACCAAGTTGGCTGCATGGGCGTTGAAACCACCAACTGAACCGGCCATGGCTGAACCAACCAAGTTCTTAGAAACATTCAATTCAACTAATGCATCGACATCGGATTTCAAGACTTTAGTGACAACATCAGCAGGAATGGTAGCAGCGGCAACAATAGACTTACCTCTACCTTCGATCCAGTTAATAGCAGCTGGTTTCTTATCGGTACAGTAGTTACCAGAAACAGAGATAACTTCCATATCGTCCCAGCCACATTCTTCAACCATGTGCTTCAAGGAATATTCAACACCTTTGGAAATCATGTTCATGCCCATAGCATCACCAGTAGTAGTTCTAAATCTAATAAACAACGAGGTACCAGCGAGGGCAGTTTGAATATGTTGCAAACGAGCAAATCTAGAAGTCGAGTTGAATGCCTTTTTGATGGTGATTTGACCTTCTTCGGAGTCAATCCACAACTTTGCAGCGCCGGCTCTTTTCAAAGTTGGGAAACGAACACAAGGACCTCTAGTCATACCATCTTTGGTCAAGACAGTTTCAACACCACCTCCAGCGTTAATAGCTTTACAACCACGCATAGTAGAGGCAACAAGACAACCTTCAGTAGTGGCCATGGGGATGTGGTATGGCTTGCCATCAATAACTAATGGTCCAGCAACACCAACAGGGATTGGCATGTATCCAATAACATTCTCACAACAAGCACCAAAAACTCTATCATAATCATAGTGGGAGTAAGGTAAACGGTTGGTTTCTAATACTGGCGCATTAGCTAATTTTGCAATAGCCTTACGACGAACAGCCACGGCTCTCTTGTTGTCGCCCAATTGCTTCTCCAAAGCGTACAATGGCAATTTACCACCAACAACCAAACTAGACACTTCAGCATTGGACAAGGTCTTGACTTTGCCCTCTTTGAGGATTCTGGTACATTCTTCAAGTGGTAATGGCTTGACAGGAGCTTTGATTTCAAGTTCCTCGCTGGAGGTTTCGTCTTCGTCTTCTTCTGGCGCCACTGATTTTGCGGCAGATGGAGCAACAGCAGCAGCAGCGGCTTGTTTTGGACGAGACATTTCTTGGTCAATCAACTTACGGGTAGCCGAAACTTGGAAACGGGCAGCATTCAAGAAGTAGATGTTGCTGACAATGGAAATAGTCAATGCAAACACAATACACTTGGAAATCAAACTGTCTCTAATAGCACTGCTGATCTTGCTCAATGCCAAGTAGACCATATCTTCAAATTGGATGATGATACCGGACGGCATGTAGAAAGTGGTTGGCAAAATGGTAACCACGGTGCCTCTTCTGCCAATTGGGATCGAGTTGGAGATGTCTTGTGTCAATAATGGGATGTTGCTAAGGAACGAAAAGCTTCCATGGGTGCCGCCATCAGAAGTGTTGTATAACCATGAGCTGCCCAACCAGAATGCATGGAAGGCGAAAAACCCAAGACTCATAATAACTTTGAAATAAACAATGGAAGAATTATTAGATGAGAAGAA
>JAJSEA010000119.1:0-34399 GCA_026724345.1 Candida sp. AC06
CATAGTATACACACATATATTCTATTTCTACATACAATATATTCTTAATGAGTTTATGATACACCAATAAGTTACATGCGAGCGTAAAGCACGTGCCGGCGACTACTTCCGGTGTGCGACTTCCGAAATCTCCTGCATCTTTCTTGCGTGTGTGTGTGTGTGGGAGTTTTGGTCGGTCGGTCGGTCTACGTTTGGTAGTTTGTTGCGGGCAGGCGTAGGCGTTAGGCGTTAGGCGTTGGGCGCTGGGCGCTGGGCGCTGTGAGGTAGGCGTAACTTTAGAAGTTTCATCATCATTATTATTAATTTCTAATTTAGTTATGCAACTTGTGGTATACGCAGCATATTGACAAGAGACAGTCTAGCATAAGCCCAATATGTATAGAGAATTAAAGTGTGCCAAAATAAACCAGAATCTAATTAGAAATTGCTTTACTGGGTCGAATGACTAAAAAAACACTAAACAAAAAGAAATCTAAAAGCACAGACATGAAGCAAATTTCCGGATATGCCTCCTCGTCTTGAAGTTCCTGCTCCTGCTCCTCTTCCTCTTAATCACACGTCCATGACCAAGAGGGTTATTGTTTGGCGTAGGAGCCTCTCTGTGTGCGTGTGTGTGCGTAGGTAGCACTTTGGTGCCTTTCGATCGAGTGGCATTTCACAGGCTCTTTCCTACGACAACAAGGGAGCGGAGTAACAAGAGATTACGGTGGATGGGCGTGTCTCATCTGGCTCATTGTCGTGTCGTAGTAACTCCTTAGTCTGGAATAACCACCCAATTTATTAAGGTTTAATAAAGAAACAATGGGAGGAGGAGGAGGAGGAGGTGCCAGTAGGGAAAAATAGAAACTAACGGTTATTATTGTAGCACCACCACTTCTTGTTCTTCTTCTTAGTCCTTTTCCTTGCCTTGTCTGCCTTGCATTGATGGTGATAGTCCATTGTAGTGTAAATTTTTATTAATTTCTGTACACGGGAGTCGTGCAGCAGCGCACAAGAAATAATAACTTCACTTTGTTACCGCTCACACAAGTCTGTCTGTCTGTCTGTCTGCCCCTATTTTATCTGCGTCGGGTGGGTCGTGCACATGCGCCCAGCACTAGAATTGCAATACAGTGATTCCAAATAATTTATTAAATCCCTCAGGTTCTCTGTCTCTCTCCTTCTCCTTCTTCTCGCTGCTGCTCCCTCAGCTGTTACAGATACAGTTACGCAGCGGGACACAGGACACAGAAATGCTTTGTGTGCGCATACTACACTGTTTTTACTTTCTCTTCATACCAAATGGACAAAAGTTTTCGGCGCGCTAAAGTGAGTATTGCCTAACAACGTGACCGGACAATTGTGTCGCACTAGTATGTAACAAATGTAAAAATAGTGTACTTGTGCACCAGATGAGATGAAGATGCACTGGCACACGAAAGACCACAATGGGTCCTATAACCTTCCCATCGTAGAACGAAGTAGTTTCACAGACTCATTTGAATCTAGCCCTAGCCCAGCACCAGCACCAGCGGGACATCAGGGATGAGAAGAAGAAGAAGAAGAGAGGCGACGAGCCTGGTTTTTCTTTTTGTTTCTTTGTAAAGGTTGCAAATTCATACTTTTACATTGTGTGGATTACGCCCACAGATCACCACATACACACACATGACTGACTTTAATTCATTCCTGGTGCTCATCCCGTGCGTGAGTGAATGAATAGGTTTCTTTTTATTATTTTTTTTTTGTCTTATTGCCGTCCATCGTTATCTCTTTCTTTCTCCCATCGTCTATTTTATCCACATTCCAAATAGAATCGCAGATGCCCGGGTACGTGTTTAACCCACACACCCCCCAGAAAGCAAACCATAATTTAACTCTATTCTATCATTATTGCGTGCATACATATGTGTAGTTGCTCACGCAGCAATGCCATACAACCTTATGCTGCTCCCTCCCTCCCTTCCTACCACACACTAGACGACCAAGGGGACCCAAACCCAGACCCAGACGCAAACCCAGACGCAAACTCAACAGATTCAAAACCAGCTCACTGTAGCACAGAGAGAAACAGAGAATCAGAAAATTTTGCTTGTGGTTGACGCACGACAACGTAACCTTTCCTACACGACTGTCCGAGTGACGAGCGAGACAAAGGAAAAATTCCAGGACGACACGACATCTGAGAGTACGACATTGTGTTTTCAGACTTCCTCCTCATCTCGAACCCAACCAAGAAGTAAATGATTTGTGGGATTTGTAAAACACAGGAGTCAAAGTACAAGTGTCCGAAATGCTCCATTGCGTACTGTTCAATAGCATGCTACAAGTCACCAGACCACTCCCATGAGAACATCGCCACAACCATTCCAACCAAACCAGAGCTCAAAATACCCGATGTCCAAGAACATGATGACAAGTTTGGCAGACTACTTCAAGACACACAGATCCAGTACTTCTTGAAGCAGCCCAGCCTACAGATCCATTTGTTAACGATTATCAAGATTTTGAATGACGCCTCGTTCACACAGAAGAACCTAACCATTGAACAGAAACAAGACGTGGCAAACTTGAAAATAAATGATTTGCGAACAGGCGGAGTCGAAGAGAATGAGCTTGTTGAGGAGTTTATCCAACGTGTTTTATACCTACTTTACACTACACAGGACTAAATCAGACCTTACCGCCCCAGATGTTCTTCTGCTGGCCGTGGAGGTTTGCTCCCGCTTTAAGCTTGAACAAGAATCCGCCCAAGTCCCCAGAAAGGTCGTTGGGGTCCGGAACCACATCATCGTTGTCCAAGTCCAAGTGGCCCGTCGTGATGAAGAACGTGTCGTTGTCAGCTCCGCCAATAGTCACACAGGTGATTCTTTGCGCCGGGTCGATCTTGATCTTCTCGACCTCCTTGCCCTCACTGTCGACGTGGAGAATGGAGCTGGTGGTGAACACACACGTATAGATGTGTCCGTCGTCCGTCATGACGAAGCCATCCGGCTCCGGGCTCTCGAAATCAGGGTAGGCTGCCTTCAAGTCCACGAATGGTCGACGGTTGCTCAACGTGTTGGTGGCTCTGTCGTAGTCAAACTTCCAGATCTTGAACGTCAAGGAGTCCGTCCAGAAGAACGCGTCGCCGGCTTTGTTGAACCCCAACCCGTTCAGAATCAAGGAGTGGTCGACCATCTTGTCGCATTTCAAGTCCGGCGTGATCCGGTACAATGCACCTTCGGGCTGGATGCCCTCAGTTTGACCCACGGGGAAGTCGTTCATGACACCAATCCACAAATTGCCCCATGGATCAACGATCCCGTCATTGGACCTCAATCTTGCATGCTGGGTTTCGCTGTATGGGTACCGGAAGAAGTACTCAATGGTTTGTTTTTTGAAATCCCCATAGGCAAGGCCGTGCTTGGCACAGATCAAGACAATGTCGGGGTTCGAGGTCAAGCCAATTGCACCCACTGATTCGCCAGGGGTTGTCCATTTCAACAGCTCGTGGTTGGATCCGTCGCTGGCGTCCACGCGGTGCACCTCGCCAGCAATTATATCTATCCATAGCAATGTATTGGTTCTGGGGTCATAAGTGACCCCTTCGGTCAATCTACCTCTGTAGTTCTCTGGGAAAATGTTAGCCTTAGTAGCAGTCAATGGCATGGTGTGTGAATGATGGTGGGTGGTAGAGTAGAGAAGGTGTGTTGAAAAAAAAAAAGATCCGTGTGGGATAAAGATGGAAGTTTAAATGCCAACACGAGATTGCTCGGAAAAACGCAGGCGCAACTCCGCGAAGGCAATTCGATTTCTGTATATTTATTCCGTGTGTGCATAGACATGAGTGTGTGTGAGTGTGGGGGCGACCAAAAACCTAGAGTGGGGGACGCAAAGTGGCTTATTTTTGCAAGTTGTCCCATTCCCTCGCCAACTCCACCATGGCGTCGGCGTCCAACGCAGCTCCAACGACGTCCATGGGCACCTGGGACTCGCTGTACTCCTTCTTTGCAAAATTACCAACATTCGTCTTGTCAATTAAGCGGAATTCGTAGTCGGTGGAGGTATTCGCGAGCAACTCGTTCCACGTGAACAACAACGAGTCGGACTTTCTTGAAAACGGGTTGATGTCAATGATGTACACTTTGTTGAAGGGTCTGGGCACGTACAAGTCTATGACGTATTTGGATAACTGCGACGACAACTTCGGAATAACCTCATCCACAAGAAACGATTCTAGCTTGTCGTGCAACTGCTCTTCTAGCTCTTCTAAAAACTCATAATGGTTCAAGTCTCTCTGCGATATCCCCAAGATCCTGTTATCCTTGACAAACGCCCTGAACTCCAACGCAGGGTTGATATCCTGCCATTTGGTCAAGACCAACTCGTACTCTACGGGCACGATTTCTGTAGTGTTGGTGATCTCCAGGAACGGGTGGTCTAAATCGTCAACCACATGATCCGACGAATTCAACAACAAGTACACGTCGTTCACGTGATCACATCTGATGGTATTTCCCGGCATGATCCATTTGGCGTCTTTTGGACTCGACCAGTTCAACTTTGGAAACACTTGACCGCCTAGCTCCTGGATATCTCGCACGATCTCATCATGAAGCTCCTGGAAAGATTCAACAGTCACGTTGTGCTCCTCTTCTTGGTCTTCCCAATCACTGTACTCGTTATCGCTGTTCTCCTCTAGTATACTAACCTTGTTTCTTTCGTCGTTTGGCAACTTGATGGACTCACTGGATAAGTAATCCAAGAACTCCTGGGGTAATGGCTTGATAACTTTGGATGGGAAGTGGTTATTAGGGAATATTCTCGACCAGTTCGAATACGAGCACTTTAGCACTTCGTCCACGGTCAAATCTATCTCTTCGAATGTTGTATAGTCCTGGGTCATCCTGTTGCTCTTCTCAATAAAGCACCATTGTACACGCTTCGCGATTCTCACTGTTTATGATTTTTCGCCCTTCGTTGTTACAACAGACAGGGAAAAAAAATTTGCAGAGATCGAAGTTGATAGAACAAATACCAGACAACCCATCTACCTACACCATCTCTCCATCCTTCTGCCACACCACATCTCCAACCAATGGCACAAGTAGTTAGACCAGCAGTAGCTCCATCCAATGCTACTTTCAAAGACAAAGAAAAGCCCCAGGAGGTCCGCAAGGCCAACATCTTGGCCGCACGAGCTGTCTCCGATGCTATCAGAACATCCTTGGGTCCCAAAGGCATGGATAAGATGATCAAGACCAAGAACGGCGAGATAATCATCTCCAATGATGGTGCCACTATTTTGAGACACATGGCTGTGTTGCACCCGGCCGCAAGAATGTTGGTTGACGTGAGTCACGCTCAGGATGTCGAGGCAGGCGACGGTACGACCACGGTTGCTATTTTGACGGGTGCCTTCTTGGGAGCTGCGGAAAGATTGTTGAACATTGGAATCCATCCTACCTTGATTGCCGAGTCCTTCCAGAGAGCTGCTCAGAGAGCCGTGCAGATTTTGTTGGACATGTCGTACAAGATAAGTTTGGACGATAAAGAACAATTGATTAGAGCCGCTACTACTTCATTGAGCTCCAAGATTGTCTCCCAACACTCCCAATTGTTGGCTCCTTTGGCAGTTGATTCCGTGTTGAAAGTCATGAACCAGGACGGCAATGCCCAGAACGTCGACTTGAACGATATCAGATTGATCAAGAAGGTTGGTGGCACAATTGATGATACCAAGTTGATTGACGGTGTTGTGTTGACTCAAAATGTTGTCAAGAATGCAGGTGGCCCTGTAAGAGTTGAGAAAGCCAAGATTGGTTTGATCCAGTTCCAAATCTCCCCTCCTAAACCAGATATGGAAAACAACGTGGTGGTCAACGACTACAGACAGATGGACAAGATCTTGAAAGAAGAGAGAGCTTATTTGTTGAACATCTGTAAGAAGATCAAGAAGGCCAAGTGTAATGTGTTGTTGATCCAGAAATCCATCTTGAGAGACGCGGTGAATGACTTGGCCTTGCATTTCTTGGCCAAGTTGAACATTATGGTTATCAAGGACATCGAAAGAGACGAAATTGAGTTCTTGTCCAAAGCTGTTGGGTGTAAGCCAATTGCCGATATTGAAAACTTTACCGAAGACAGATTGGGTACTGCCGATTCAGTTGAAGAGCTCGAAAGCTCTGGGTCCAAGATTGTCGAGATCACTGGTGTCACTTCCAAGAACGTTAAACCTACTGTATCTGTAATCGTAAGGGGTGCCAACAACTTGGTCCTTGACGAAACCGAAAGATCCTTACACGATGCCTTGTGTGTCATCAGATGTTTGGTTAAAGAGCAGGCATTGATTGCTGGTGGTGGGGCTCCAGAGATTGAAGTTTCTAGACAGTTGATGAAAGAAGCCAACAAGTTGTCTGGCGTTGAGCAATTCGTCTATAAAGAATTTGCCCAGGCGCTAGAAGTCATCCCAACCACTTTGGCTGAGAATGCTGGTTTGAATCCTATAAATGTTGTTACCGATTTGAGAAATAGGCACGAGAACGGAGAGAAAGACGCTGGTATTTCCGTGAGAAGAGCCGGCGCATCGAATACCTACGATGAACACGTTTTACAACCCGTCTTGGTGAGTACAAGTGCCATTGTTTTAGCATCAGAGTGTGTCAAGTCCATCTTGAGAATCGATGATATTCAGTTTAGCCGTTAGTATTCTTTTATAATATACACCCCTATTAAACCAATTTGACAGATCTAGACAATCCTTTCTTAATACCAGTAGTCTCACCCGCGTATGGTGCAGAGCTCTTGCTGGAATCGTAGACTTGTCTGACAGATTTAAGTTTCTTTTGAGCCTTTTCATATTGCTTTCTCTTTTTAACTCTCGAGTTTCTGTACTCCTTCTTTCTGTGAGGCGTGAGACCCTTGTTCTTAAGGATTTGATAGTTAATAGCTCTTTTACCATCTTCACCGACATCTTCCTGTAGTTCAGCCAATTTGCCTTCCTTAGCTGCCTTGACAGCTGCCTCATGTGCCGACTTTCTCGATTGCTTCTTCTCTATTCTATTCTGTTTGACAGACTCATAGTAGTCATCACCATCTTCATCACCACCGTTGAGTTCCTCCTCAGGCAAGTCAATGTCCTGTTTGTTCAATCCTCTCTTTCTTGCTTCCTCAATCAAACGTTGTTGTCTCTCGAATAATCGCTCCTGGTATGGAACGTCCATGTCACCAGTAAACAATTGCTCTTTCTTAGCGGCGGCTTTGTCAATCTTGGAGGTGTAGAATCGTAATGTCTTCTTACGACGCTGCTTGTCCTCCATGTCGATATCTTCAATATCACCTTCTGTGAAGTCGTCACCGTGTTTCTTCGACACGTGTTTGATGGATCTTTCGGCGTTGACGTCAATATCAAAGTCGTCTTCCTTCTCGGGTTCTTCCTCGGGTTCTTCCTCTTCCTCCTCTTCAGATTGCTCTTCTTTGGCATCGACGAAAGCATCTTCATCGATATCACTCGACATGAACTCGTGAACCTCTTCGTTGATGTCATCTTCCTTCTCTAATGGGACATCGTCTGGCAACTCACTAGCTTGTCTCCAAATCTCCCTTGAACTTAATATCGTCTCCATGATTGGATTGTCCTTCATGGAAGTAAATGCCTCTTCTTGGTTGTTATTCAAATTGTCAATGAAAATGGCAAAATAAGAAGACAACGCAGCCAAATACGCGTTCAACGCCACGGTCTTGATGTCTATGACTTCGTTCTTATCCATCTGTGCAAAATCTGAAGACTTGGCTTTCAACTCAGTTAACTCTTTCAACAATGGGATGAATTCAGGAAAGGACTGTTTCAAGATCTTCAATTTGTCGTCGTCATTTAGGCTCTCAAGGGAATTGTCAGTCTTGAGGATTTCAATGGTTGGTTTGCTATCGGACTCTTTGTTGTCATAGACATCTGCTTTCTGCTGCCAATCTAACTGCATATCGTCATCCAAGTAATCGTCCATTTGCAAATCCTGCAAGTGCTTCTTCTGTTGACGTATGGCTTCTTCAGTCATTTGCTTAGCGTCTTCGTCTTCATCTTCGCTTATTTCATCACCCCCATAGTAGTTCTTTCTTCCACCCCAACCTTTCTCTTCGTATTCATCTTCCTCCTGCTCTTCTTCATCTTCTTCCTCGCCTTCTTCCTCGTCTTCTGGCTGGCCCTGTTGCTCTTCATCTTCGCTATCATCCTCTATATTCATGACTTCTTCTTCTGAATCGTCGTCATCGAATTCTCTTCGGCGACCATATTCACCGGCTTCTTCCAAGAGAACCTTTTCTCTGTTAGCATTAAATGCATCGACTTCGTCTAAATCAGAGTCAGACTCTGCTTGAACTTTACTTCTTCTTGCCATGGTAGTGGTGGTGGTGGATGTAGTGGTCTAAGCTGTACTGTCAGTATCTCATCACTAAGAAAAAAAAAATTATTCTTGAAATCGATGAGTGTGAGTGGAAAAACAGAAAAATACGATGATTCCTTCAACCCACCAATCCATCAACAAACCACAACAACAACAACCTCCCTAAGATGTCAAATAGATTGGAATCTTTGAATTCCAAGAAACCTACCCCAACTCCAGGATCTTCATCCAAGAGCTCCAGTGGTGCACCCAAGTTCAAGCCCAAAGTAGTCGCACGTAAATCCAAAGAAGAACGTGCCAAAGAAGCCCCGAGCTTGAAGGTTGAACAGCCTGCAAGAAAACCCCTTTCCAACAGAGGAAGAGGCGGGGCCAGAGGTGGAAGAGGTGGTGGACGAGGAGGCAGAAACTATGCGGGCACTCACGTTCTTTCAAATGGGTTCTTGTCTGCCGGTGCTGTCTCGATTGGTGGAAACTCCAGTGGATCGAAGCTAGGATTGACTAGTGATTTGATATATGGTGGAGAGACCGGTGGGTCTGAGTTGATTTCGAACTTGAAATTGAAAGAGGAGAAGAGCAGGGACGATTCAGACGACGAAGGAAGTGAAGGTTCAAGCGAAGGAGGCAGCGACGGAAGAAGAAAGATCAATATGACTAAAGAGTACCGATTTCGTGAAGAAGACGTTGTGTTGTTTCCTGTTCGTCCGTTCAGAGATGATGGGATTAAACGAAAAGAACCTATTTATAACCAGCAAGGAGAGGAACTTCCTGAGGATCAAATCAAACTCAAGACAGAACCATCCGTGGATGCTTCTGCCACTCCATTGCCTATTTCGTTGACTCAAAGTCGAGAAAGCTCCATCAAGAGTGAAAACATTGATGAGAAGATCGAAGCGATCAAGGAAACCAAAAGCAAGCTCGAAAGTAAGATTGTGCAAGGAGATCCTTATGCGATTGAAGAGTCGAATCGGTTGATTACTGACTACCAGCAAATCTTGGATATTGTTACAGGAAAGCTCGATAGACTCTTGTCAGTGCCAACGACTGTGACACATAAAGTCAAGAAGGAGAAGACTGCCGATGACATTGAGGTGGATAACGAAGAAGACGAAGAGCAACAAACCGAATACATAGAGCAAGAAGAGATCATAGAGCCCGATGAGAACTACGTGTTGTTCCAACTTCCTAAGCATTTACCCACATACAAGAGAGCACCTACTTTGATCAAATTAGAGAAGGGTGTCAAGCCAGTGGACGAGGAATTCAACCTTGAAGAAATAACACAGCTTGCGACACACACCTCAGCCTTGCGTGGACAAATCGGCAAGATCAATATTCATCAATCGGGCAAGATCACTATCGACTTGGGCGACAACAACATAAGATTAAACGTCACCAAGGGTGCCTCTACAGATTTCTTGCAAGAGTTAGCCATGATTGAGATGACGGAACCAAAGGACAAAGACAAAGAGAAGAACGACGAGGAAGATGACGACGTGCAGATGGTTGACGACGAAGGCAGAAGTATCAGAGGAAAGTTGGTTCGTTTAGGGACCATCAACGAAAAGATCATAGCAACCCCAAGTATACAGTAAATAGTGCTTGTCATAATAGAGAACATTTTTTTTATCACGAGTTTGGTTGCAAAGTTCACCTTTTTTTTACAACCAGCAGTCAACCATGGACAATCTGGATCAGGACGACGAAAGGTCGACCGCTACTCAAGAGAACACCTCGTTTGACGTCTCCCATGAGACTATCCTATGCATAGATATCAAAGGCTCGTTGTTCGGAGCAACATGCCTAGACGTCGAGTCCCATACATTGGAAATTTTCGAAGACTGTCAATTGAACAACCCCGGGATCTACATCGAGTCTGTTATAGATGATACCAAACCAAGCAGCGTATTTGCAAGCACGCGTGTCTCACCAGGTGTTGTCTCCGTGTTGGAGGATTTGAAGGAAGTCTATGGGTACAGGTTGAACCTTAAGATTGTCGCCGACTTTACAAAGTTCGACGTCAAGAGATTGGTTGACGGGTTTGAACGAGTTGACGAAACGAGCTCCAGAATTCTCTCTAATTGTGCATTGCGCTCTCCAAACTTGAAATTAGTAGTATGTAACTGGCAATATCTTTGACAAACGCTTTACTAACGTGCTAGATGGGGACAATCAATGCTCTTTGGTTGGGTATTGCCGATTTCGTTGACCCTTTGTGCAACGCCATTTCCGAACTTGTCGATGCCATACGTTTCACCAACTTCAAGGATTTCCTATTCATAGACGTTGATCTGCTTTATGCTCTCCAAGTGTTACCCGACACTCGAAAGTCCTCGCAAGCCAAAATCAATTCCAAGGCTCAGAAGAATTCGCTTTTTGAGTTGCTTAACAATACAGTCACCAAAGAAGGGTCACGGATGTTGAAAGATTGGATCCGGAAACCATTGATTGATTATACCAGGATTATCGAAAGACAAAACACGGTCAAAATTCTCGGACGTCCAGAAAGCTCCGAAATCCGGTGGAACATTAAGAAGTGCTTGAAAGGGACGAAGAATATAACCACAACGATCAAGGGATTACAAGCGGGGAAGTCTGTGTGGAACAATTGGAAAAATATCGTCGCCTTTTTGCAAAACACGGCTAGTTTGCTGAAGCATGTCCGTAACTGTTTTGGATCAGTCGATGTTGCACCACCCGAGCTGTTGGCAATATTCTTGCAGCCCGTCGTCGTTGACTTGATCCAGCTCCAGGACTTTATCCTTCAATATGTTGAGCCGGTTACTTCTGAAGAGGATGGAAGGGTGAGGATTCTCAACGGTATAGATGACGAGCTCGACAACTTGAAGATTCAATACAACGATCTTGACAGGATCTTGCAGGAGACGACAAGGTCGATTGCAGAGCGGTTCCCAGCTAGCGAGCAAGTGTTCAACACCGTGTATATCCCACAGCTTGGCTTTTTAGTATCCCGAGAAGAGGATATCCAGTTGGCCAACACCGACTTGACATTCATGCCCAACGAATGGCAAGAAGTATTCAGAACGTCAACTAACGTGTACTACAAGTCCGACGAGGTGAACTTGCTTGATCAACAATACGGCGATATCTACACCTTGATCAACGATCGAGAAATTGAAATCATCCAGGAGGTATTGGAGAAGGTGTTGGAGTATGAAGAAGCAATCTTGGATGTTGCTCGGGCTTCGATTGAACTAGATTGCTACTGTTCATTGGCCGAGGTGTCTCAATTGAGCAGCTATGTCTTCCCAGAGATCACAGACGGCACTCTGTTAGAGATCATCCAAGGAAGACACCCTCTTGTCGAAACGTACCTGAGTTTGTTTGTCCCCAATGATACCGCGTTGGCCAATGATGCAAAGATAATGATCGTCACTGGGGCCAACTTGTCTGGGAAGTCAGTATACTTGAACCAAACGGGATTGATTGTGATCATGGCACAAATCGGGTGTGCCGTTCCAGCTGAAGCGGCAACTATCGGTATTGTCGACAAGATTTTAACACGAATTCGGACTAGAGAATCGTTAGACAAGAACCAGAGTACTTTTGCTATTGATGTCTTCCAGATATCCAAGTGTATTTCCCTATGCACCGAGAAATCATTGGTTGTTGTTGATGAGTTTGGCAAGGGTAGTGACCACGTTGATTCGACTGCATTGTTTGGAGCGTGCTTGAAGTATTTTGAGTCGATGGACGATTGTCCTCGGTGTTTGTTCTCAACACACTTCTTGGACTTGTTCAAGGATCAGGTGTTGCTGAAGTTGTTTGAGTCGCCTATATTCAAGATGGTATCAACGGAAATCCTATTAGAGAAGGACAAAGAGGAGAATGTCACATACTTGTACAAGGTTAAGCCAGGTGTCGCCGACAAGAGTTTTGGGATCTATTGTGCCAAAGTCTGTGGGGTTCCAAAGGATATCACCACAAGAGCAGAAGATATAGCAGCTAAATTGGAGAATGGTGAGGGTATTGTTCAAGAGTTGACAAAATTGACTCCACAAGAAGAAACCGAGTTTCTAGCTGCGAAGTCCATAGTTACGAGATTTCTCGGGATTGAGTTTGAAGATCATGAGTTATCTATTAATGATTCTATGCACTATATGTCCCAATTCGAACAAATTTTTAAACCTAACTCTCCCTAATTACCAATCAATCTAGCTGTCAAAGATTCCAAGTCTTCCAAAGTCTCAGGCTCATCATACTCAACAAAGTCATCCTTAGGTTTGCTTTCTTTGTTATCAGTTTCAAACCATTTAGGTTTCTTGCTAGCTGGTTCTTCATCTTCATGGTCGCTGTATTCCATATCACGATCCAAGTCAGGAGCACCTAATGTCACAACAGTCTCGCCTTCGTCACCACTGTAGCCTTCCTCTTCTTCTCTCTTTCTTCTTTCGATTTCCTTTCTCTTTCTCTTCTTTTCTTGTCTCTTTTGTCTTTCGACTTCTTTATCAGCAAGATCCGTAACCTTCATGGCTTCTCTTTCCTTGTTGACAAACTCTTCCTTTTGCTGTTTAGCATCACCTGCCTTCTTGAAGTCGTCTTCACCTTCCAATTCATAAATTGCATGGGCAACACCATCGTCGTCAAACTTCAACTTTGTAGGATTACCTTTATCAGCAAGGGTTGCTTTTCTCGAAAGTGCCTTCTTGGCTTGTCTTTTAGAAACAGGAGCTGACAAGTCGGGGAGTTCTTCTTCGTTCAAGTCGTGGTCTTTTCTCTTGACGGTCATGAATCCGCCATCTTCATCTTCGTCACTTTCATCCCCATCTGTTGCCTTGTTACCAGTCATGTTCAAATAATGATCGGATAAAATTGTCTGATTCTTTCTCTCAAACATACGATCATACTTTGTTCTGACCTTTTCTTTCTCCTTGGATTCTTTGATTTCTCCATCATCACCGGCTTTGGCCAACGCAAGCAACTGTCGAGATGCGTTCTTCTTTTCCTTGTTGGATTCGCCACCTTTGATTTTGATCTTTGGAGCCCCTGGCAAACCCAACGATGCAGCATAGGCTTCCGCGGGTAACTCTTCAACCTTAAACACATCTTTGTCTTTCTGAATGTGTATAGATTTGAAATATGCAATGAGTGCTCTTTGTCCCAAGTTCTTCATGATTGGATCTTTAAAGCACAAAGATTGTAATTGAGGTCTGATGGATTTCTTCGACTTCTGCTTGATGTTCATCAATTTTGGCTCAATTTTATGGATCTTTAATCTCTTCAACATGCCTTCTTCTTCCAGAGGCAACAACATCAATAGAGACTTACCCTGTCTACCAAAACGTGCCGAACGACCAACTCTATGCACATAAGTTGCCGAATCTTCAGGACAGTCAACTTGCACAACCCAATCAATAGCGGGGAAATCCAAACCTCTCGCCACAATATCCGTAGCGAATAGACATGCATGTTGTGCTTGTGAGAATTTCTTGGTGGTTTCCAACCTCGACGTTTGTTTATGACGCCCGTACAATTTCATCAACGATATACCTGGCTGTAATGTACGGAATGTTTCATATGCAAATTGAACCTGTTTAGATGACGAGAAGAACACCAATATCTTGCTCTTCAAATGCGATTTGATGAAAGACCACAACACGTCCAATTTCTCATCCAACGGCACTTTCACATAGTATTGCTCCAAGGATTCTGGGGTAGCTGACACCTCTTGATCGGTAGAAACACCAATCTTCTTTGGGTTAGTCAATGACAATCTTGCTAAGTCTTTAACACTCTCAGACTGAGTGGCCGAAAACAACAACGTCTGTCTCGTGGTTGGCAAATGCCCCAAGATGTTATCAATTTGTTTTCTGAACCCCATATCCAAACACCTATCGGCTTCGTCCAACACCAAAACTTGCAAGTTAGAAGTTTCCATGCCCACTGCTTCGTTCAAATGCTGCGATATTCTTCCAGGCGTCCCAACCAAGATATTCATCCTTGACACTCTTTCCTTCTCGTACTGGACGTCTTTACCTCCGGTGACTAACCCGGCTGAAAACGAGTTGTATCTCCCTATCTTTGTCAAGACTTCGAATATCTGCACCGCTAATTCTCTAGTTGGCGACACAATTAACGCAGCCAAGCCGTCAAAGTCAGTGATTTTGTTCCTAATCAAGGACTCTATCACAGGGACCAAAAATGCCAAGGTCTTGCCTGACCCAGTACGCGCAGTGCCCATTAAGTCTTCTCCTTTCAAGGCTATTGGGATTGTTTTCTTTTGAATATCAGTCAACGAGACAAACGTAGACTCTTTCAAGCCACGTAATGTGTTTTGCGTGATGGGAAGATCACTGAACTGGGATATGTTTGTCTCATCTGTTTTAGGGTCATAGCTGTCAATTCTCTCCTGTAGCTTGGCTAGTTCTTCTTCTTCCTTCAAACGGTTGGTCTTTCTGATAGAGTTTTTAACCACTCTCTTTCCCTTCTTTGAGTTCTTTGCCATGGTTGTCTTGCTGTAGAGATACTGGCTCAGAAAGATGAAAAAAAAAATAAAAAATAAAAAAAAAAAAAAATCCAATCTCATCGTGAGGAGGTTTGGTCAGTACACGACCTGTTGAATATGGATCAGGTTTTGTGGAGCGGTTCAGCATGAACCTGTGATTGGGTTCTGGGGGTGACTGAGGGTTTGGAAGATGTAAGGTGTGGATCTAGCTGCCCAGGTGTTACGACGATAACTAGTCTAGAAGATGGTAGCATCAACCGTTCACCAGCCATCTACAGCACAGTCCTGGCACATCTTCATACATTATACCGTATAAACTTATACATCTCCTCTACTCAATGATCTCTGCTGCGTGATAGAGATCAGAATCAATATCACCAATGTAAGCACGGCCACCGAACCCGCCAATCAAATAGGCACCATCAACTTTGAACTTAGCCCAGTGTGACTTGTGAGGAGAAAGGTAATTGTTTGGCAACCAAGCAGAGGCATCTGGGTGTCTCTTCAAGAAACACTTTTCCAATTCAAGCTTCTTTGGGTCGAATGGGTTGTCAAAGTAAAAAGCACGCAAGGTACCGGTCAATTGAACTCTTGGGGATCCAGCAACACTTCCATCTAAGCCACCAGGGTATTCGTCATTCACATCCTCGTCGTACTTGGCATGGTCTCCAACTCTGATGGTGAACGAGTATGGCGACCCTTTGATAATGTTCTGGTTTGGACCACCAATGTCGATCACCAACCAGTATGGGTCCCCGTCGTTATCACAATCTGCGTAGTATTCAATACTAGACACTGGGAGGTTCAAAACAGTTCCATCTGGGCGCTTGACGGGCTTGATAGTGTTGACATTAGCAAGGGATTCTCTGTTCACCAAGGTTCTGGCCACGGCTGCGCCGTCTTCGACGGTTGGCGAGTCCTCAATGATGATATCATGAACGGGGGCGGCACTGACAAGCGTGACAAACAATAATAAAGCTCTCAACAACATGGTCACTGTGGGCGATTGTAGCGGCAAGTCGGTTGGTTGGTTGGTTGGTTGGCTGATTGGTTGTCTGACAGAATCCCTAATTTTTCTGTGTGTGGTTGTCCCTATTCCCGATAAGCGGAAGGAGAAAAACCGTGGGGTCGGAAATTGCTTATGACTTTTGCGGTTTTTTGTGCAGCCACACTACTCCAGTATCGCCTGGTCCTAAGCATCAGGTATAGTTGATAAAGGTATATATAAAAGACAGAGCTTGTATTAGAGTAGAGATAGTCACAATCTAAATAATAGAACCGAAAATAAGAAAGTATCTAAAGAATGAAAGTCAAAAGAAGAGGAAGGTATCACCAAAGAAAAGGGGTATTAAACAACATTGGTCGTCATCTTATTGCAAACCGACGCAAGGGTCAAACAAGATATGAAAGGGGGAAGGGACCATAAAATAAGGAAGGGTATCAGTTAGTTATTTTTCAAAACTTAGATCATCAAAGCAGCAAGTCCAAGGACTGCAGCACCAAATGATAATCTGACATTGTTACCAGCACCTTCAAAGGTGGAAATAGAAGCAACAGTAGTTGGAGCAGCGGAAGCGTCGACAGCAGTAACGGAAAAGGTTTCAACAGTAGTAGTAGGGGCAGCACCTTCAGTATCAGCGACGATGGTAACAGTAGAATCTCTCTTTCCTACGTGGACGCTCTTTTCAGCATTGACGCCAGCATTGGCTCCAACACCAACACTCTTGGAAATACCAACAGCCTTGGAACCATCGACACCGATGTTCTTTTCAACATCCACATCAGCGCCGACACCAACGTTAGCACCAATTCCAAGACTCTTTGAAATACCGGCACCAATATTCTTCGAGAAGTCAACTGCAGCACCAATGCCAGCGGAAACGCCAAGACCAAGGTGCTTGGAGAAACCGAAACCAGAGTTGTCGTTGTTGTTACAACCGCCAGTACATTGAGATTCAGGAGTGGTGGTAGTGGAGGTTTCAGAGCAGTCAGTAGTGGAAGTAGTACTGGTGGTTTCAGGGCAGTCAGTAGTGGAAGTAGTGCTGGTGGTTTCTGCACATTCAGTGGTGGAAGTAGTGCTGGTGGTTTCTGGACATTCAGTGGTGGAAGTAGTACTAGTAGTCTCAGGGCATTCTGTAGTTGGAGCGGCAGTAGTAGTTTCAGGGCAGTCAGTGGTCTTATCAACACTACCAGCAACACCGACACTCTTTGAAACAGCAACACCAACGCCGACGTTGGCACCAACTCCAACACTCTTAGAAACATCAATGTCCTTGGAACCATCAACACCGACGTTCTTACCGACACTCACATCAGCACCAACTCCGACATTAGCACCGGCGCCAACGCTTTTTGAAATGTCAACACCAGCATCTTTGGAACCGTCAACACCAATGTGCTTCTCGACACCGACATTAGCACCAATACCGACGCCGACACCAACACCGAGACTCTTTGAGAAATCTCTCTTGCCAACATGGACGTTCTTTTCAGCGTTGACACCAACGTTTGCACCAACTCCAACGCTCTTGGAGATGTCGAGACCCTTGGAGGCACCGATTCCAATGTTCTTTGAAATATCAACACCGGCACCCACACCAACACCGACACCAAGGCCGAGACTCTTTGAGAAATCTCTTGCTTCAATGTCTTCAACGACAACAGCTACTGGGGCAGCTTGAAGGGAGGAAATGAAAAAAGCGAGTGTAATAAGTTGGGAAGTAGCAAATCTCATGACTGGAGTAGTTTAAACGAGTGCAACTGGAGAGTGGGAGTGCTTCTTGGTTTGTTGAGGAAAAGAAAATTGGAAAAATGGACAACCAAGGTGGTTCTTGAAGTCGATATTTATAGTGTTTTTGTTGGTAGTAGAACTTACGAGATTCCCTTACAACCTCGTAGAAGATGAGGTTATAGAATAGGAAAAATTGCAAAACAGATATGAAAACAAAAGGCACGAATTAGTCATGTACCTTTTGCATTTAGTTAAAACGTCAATCATTTGCGATCAACGATGACTAAACAATCTAAATTAATGCGAAGGAGGGCAACGACTAAATCAAGACACCTTCTGAGGGTAGAACTTGATGATGAGAGGAATGATATGAAGCGTTAACTTGATGGTATCAGTCTCCTGAGGCAAAGCACTTGACTAGGAACGGGACTAAACCATTAGAATAGCTTCGTAGGAGCGAAGAAAATTCAGGTGAGCAAGTGTGGTAGCGTTTCGCGAAGATCCCTTTTGCCTAATTCGGTGTACTTCGTGTGGGCGCAACAATGGAATTCGAAAAGAACAAAGTTAGAGGCGGCGAGATAAAGCAGGGAGCTACGAGCATGAGTAGGCGCGTTCTACCCTTCTTGGTTTTCGAATTATTTTGGTTCTGGCCAGCCACAGCTAGACAGTAACACGTCGAAGGGCACCCAGCACTTTGACGTATCCCCTGTGTGCCTTCAGTCTACGAATAGCTCTATGTTGACGAGGCTTGGTACTCGAGTGCCTCCTCGTGGAATTTCGAGCATTTAGAAGTCGCGTAAAGAATCAAGCAGAATTGAATCCCTTTAATGCACCATCAAAATCAAAAGCACAACAAAAGGTATAGGGAATCGAATTTGATTATCGCCCGGCAAACTTTTCCTTTTAATTACTGCAATGCAAACAATGAGAAAAATGAAATAAGTAACCAAGGTGTTGTTCGTGCTGATTACACTGTCGCTGTGCTATCACACTACAGGGGAAGCAGAGTTGCAATTTGGTTCATGCAATGTTCCCAAATCGGTTTTGTGACTCATGTAGGTGAAGGAGTTAATCAATGTTGTCGTTCTAGGCTCATCGACTTGCAGCATCACAATGTTGCGGGTGCCAACAAACGACGTGAACCAAACAGGGTGTATGTTGTAAGGAATAGTGATAGTCTTAAGAGTGGAGTCCTCCTATTTAATTTATAAATTTTCCAAAGCACTTGAGACCTTTCAAGTTCAATGACATTTTCCACCAAAGTTGGTTGCAAAATTCGATAAACCTTCGCTGAGACAACGCGTGGCTCAAACAACGATTGAAAAACAATGCTAAAACATTCCGATAGACGCTTGGAAGGAACGAGAAAGAAAGGTATACATTGTATTCCAGAGTCTGCTGTTACTGTCCACAACAAAGGAAGTAAGGATGTCGTGGTGTTCTCTCGCCCTAGCGTGGCCGCAGTTTTTATGCTGCTTTCGCGTCCCGCATTGCGTCCAGAACATGCATAGAACGTTACAGCTTCAGGCTATTGTAAAATTTTTCATATGATTGGCGTACCTTTGAAAGCGCTTAGCCATGGACTAAACCTCTGCATCGCTAGGTTAGGAGTTCTCAAAATGAGAAAGCCTATTGGCTGAGAGTGGTATTCGGGGTGTTGTGAGTTTGACCCTTGGCTCTTGCAGCGGAAATCGTGGACACGGCAGCAAGACATGCCCCATCGAAACTTCCGACTTGAGTAGCACACCAGCAGAATTCCAACACCCAGTCGCATATAAAACATCCGTCAATCAGGGTAGTGATAATCGTAGACCCTACTTACGTCCGCGGCCTACAAGATTCATCTTGCCACTGGAACGGTATGAACTCTGCTGTGCCGTTAGAAGCCGGATGGTTGCTTGCATGTACGTCTTGCACTCTGAAGGTGTGTTACCCAATCCGGAGCCTCCCCGAATAACTAATGAAAGCACTGTAGATCATCAGCAGTGTTATACACATACACAAAACACGCTTTTCTATGTATGCACTCCTTCTACATCGTGGTTACATTGTCTGATTGGTCTTTACCAAAAAGAAGTCGCCACAGCCAATTACAAACTAGGAAACACAAACAACACAACTACTACGTCCCTAGTGACGTCGTTATAGGTGCATGGTAACTAATTCCGTTGTCATCGGGTTTAGATGGAGACATCTCGCGAAGATTATAATTTCTATTTCCTGATGGTGGCTACCCTTCACTATATGCTAGCTAACGACTTCGAGTACTGCAAACAAAGATCCCCATACTTGTCCAAAAATTTACTGTTCAAAACGTCACAGCAGAGGTCACCTTCAGGGAACCCATACTTCTTGATTATTTCCGTAAACTTCTCCTTGACGTCATTGGTCTTACCATCAAACTTGCTCAACTCAATCTCCAACAACAACCCACGGAACACACCATGGAGAAACACATTTGACGTTCTTATGCTCAAGTTGCCGTTCTCCAACTCGTATATCTGGCCACCGTCTCCCTTGATTAACTGTCTCTGACTCCACAAGCTTTGTAGCTTGGCACCCACAAACGCATCAAACCTGTCGTTTAGTCCCGTGGTAGCACCCTTGTGCAAATGTTCATTGGGTATGCTCAATTCTGTAGGGTGGCCCAATTCGTTTATCTCCTCTTCGATGGAATTGGTGAACACCCCCGCTGACCTGCCGTTGACCAAACTGATGGTCGAGTCAGGGAGGTATGAAGGCGACAAAGTGTACAAGTATTTGGACTCTGGCGCTTGCGTATGTGTATCTGCTAGCTCCAAGGGAATTGAATATTGGTTATTCTTGAAAATCTTAAAGTTGAAACTCCATTTACCCTTGGTTGTTGGGAGCTCGTTCGATATTTGATCGTGGAACTGTGTTATTGTCTCCGGAGTTGCCTTTTGCACTAGAAGAACTCTGCATGTGTTAGTAATTGGGTCATGAATGATGCTAACATTGTATCTCCACGTACGCTGTAACCATTGTATCGTATTGTGTATCGTCCGTCCCCAGGGCCAACTTGTCAACAAACCGGGCTCGAGTTCGAAACTTTTCCAAGTTTTCATTTTCTTGAAACTTTGACACGACAATTTTTTTTTTCAGATCTTCTCATCTTCATCATCTTCCACCTTAGACCCCATCATACCAACCCTGTGGAACAACTAACAATGACAACCTCCGAAGTCACCCAAGAAGCGGTATTTATCGGCGCAAACAAACAGAACTACGTTTCTGACTACAACCCAAACAACAATGTCATAGCTTTTGGAGCAGCAAACACAGTGGCCCTTTGGAAGCCACTAGACTCCAACCAGAACGGGGTTTACTACACATTAAAGGAGCATAGCCAAGAGGTCACTGGGGTGAAGTTCCTTCCAAATAGTCCATACTTGATCTCCATTGGCGAAGATCACGTCGTGAATGTGTGGAAACAAAATGGAAGCATCTACGAACACTCGCAATCTTTGATCGAACATTCACACTCCGTCACTTGTATCGCCGTAATTAACGAGAAAGTGTTTGTCACTGGTGGAGCGGATCATCAAATAATCATCTGGGTTTATGATGATAGCACGAATGAATTCAAGTTGGGCGAAAAATTCCAAGTCAAGGCAAACTTCTATCCATTGGCTTTAGCCATTCAAGATATAGAAAAGGACAACTACTTGATTGCTATCGGTGGTACTACCAATAACATCTACATTTACAATTTCGAGTTGAAAGAAAGCCAAGTGTTGTCCTTGAGCAAGAGTGCTGAATTGACTGGGCACGAAGATTGGATCAAATGCCTCCAGTTTGTCACTGAGGAAACTCACAAGAACTACATCTTGGCAAGTGGAGCCCAGGACAGATATGTCAGGTTATGGAGATTGAAATTGAACGAGTTGATTGACGATTCCGACGAAGATCCAACGAAATTGGTCTTGTTGTCGAACAAACAGTATAAATTCGACTTAGCCAGTGGCTCCAGAGCTGCCTTCAGTTTCGAAGCGTTAATCATGGGCCACGACGATTGGATAAGTGGAATACAGTGGCATCCATCCTGCAAGGATCCACTAGCTAAAGATAGAAAATTTCAATTGTTGACGTGCACAGCGGATACGGCTTTGATGATTTGGGAAATGGACTCCGATTCTGGTATCTGGGTTTGTGTGAGTAGATTGGGTGAAATGTCCGTCAAAGGTGCATCCACGGCAACTGGTGCGTCAGGTGGGTTCTGGTCGTGCTTGTGGTTCATTGACCCAAGCACCCAAGAACACTATGTTCTTGCCAGTGGTAAGACCGGGTCATTCAGAGTGTACAAGTCCGACACCGACGGTAAGTCGTTTGCTAGTGCATTGGGTATTACAGGCGCCGTCAGAGACATCACCGATATAAAATGGTCCGTGGATGGTGACTACTTCATTGCTACATCATTGGATCAAACCACAAGACTCTATGCACCATGGAAGAAGCACAATTCAGAATCCTGGCACGAGTTCGCAAGACCACAGATTCATGGTTATGATATGATTTGCTACGACAACATAACCCCAACCAAGTTTGTGTCTGGTGGAGATGAAAAGATTTTGCGTGTTTTTGAAATGACTAAATCCATCAGCAAATTATTGGAAGGCTTATGTGGGATCAAAGTTCTGGATGAGGAGTCTGAATTGCCGGTGACTGCATCATTGCCAGTTTTGGGATTATCAAACAAGGCCGAGAACCAGATTGAACAAGGAGATCAGCAAGACGAAGACGAAGAGAAGACCCCTGAAGCGGCCGACGACGTGTTGGCTTCGCTCGAGCAGCCACCAGTGGAAGAGCACTTGCAAAGATACACATTGTTCCCGGAATTGGAGAAACTATACGGTCATGGGTACGAAATCAGTTGCTGTTCCACTTCTCCTAACGGCAAGCTAATTGCCACTGCATGTAAATCAAACACTGCCAAACATGCCGTGATCAGAATATTCAATGTCTCCAAGGACTACCAACAGAGCCCACAAGTTCTACTGGGACACAACTTGACCATCTCGAGTCTCGAGTTTTCCCCAGATGGCCAGTACTTACTCGCAGTTTCGAGAGACAGACAGTTTAGTTTGTGGGAAGTCGTGGACGAAGACACCGCTGAGTTTAAACTCGTCGAGTTGAACCCAAAGGCACATTCAAGAATCTTGTGGGATTGCTCATGGTTGCCCGTGAACAACCTCTTCACTACTGTGTCGAGAGATAAACAGATTAAGTTGTGGAAGGTTGCCGATGACAAAGTCCAATTGGTGTCATCCACCAAGTTGTCTGAGCCTATAACCTCAGTTTCTGTTTACAAAGGTGGGCTAATCAACAACCACGCCGTCGTAGCTGTTGGGCTAGAAGATGGCGGCATAGAGATCTTCACGGTTAACTTGGCCAACCCGGAATTCAAGCACGTCTCGTCTTTTGAGAAGGAGATAACTCCATCAGGCAGAATCGAGAAATTAAGTTTCAGCAACAAGCTTGACAACAAGAATAGGTTCCTTTTGGGTGTTGGAAGCAAGGACACATCGGCACGTTTATATAGCATAGACCAAACTTTGTTTGTCTAGATGTAATAACATAATGTATATTTTTCTTTTTGGGATGTAAATCTACAGACTGCGTTCATCAGATTGGAGTCCTTGAAAGTTCATAGGTTGCAACCACAGGACGGTGGTCGGAGAAGTAGTATCCGTTGAACCAGTTACTCACAATTCCAAACAGCTTCAAAGCGACGCTAAAGGGCTTAGTGGAATTGTCTTTGGCGGCGCCGTCACCAATACCGAACGTGGTGTAAGATGGTGACCAAATGTAGTCAATTCTCGAGACAGGCTCGTGGTCTTTGTCGAATCCGGTAAATGAAGTGTTGTAGCCGTACGAATATCTCTTGCCAATCAACTTGAAACTGTCTTTGAACCCACTGGACTCTAATATGGAGTGTGGTTCATCTGTAGGTTCTGTGTTCAAGTCGCCAGCCAAGAACGAGGGGTATCCGTTGTAGTTCTTGAGCTTATCGGCTATGAACAACGAAGATTCCCTTCTTGCCACCACACCACGATGGTCATAGTGAGTGTTGAAGACGTTAAACTTGATCAGGGGATTTGCCTTGGATTGGAATGTGACGATTGTAACAATTCTCTCCAAAGCAGCATCCCATCCCTTGCTGGGCTTGTCTGGGGTTGGAGACAACCAAAATGTCTTGCTGTCAAGGATATCAAACTCCAGTTTCTTGTAAAGAATAGGAGCGTATTCTCCACTAGTCTTGCCATCAGTTCTACCGACTCCGAAGTAATCCCACGTTTCAAACTCGTTCAATCCTTTCAAGATGTCCTGCAATTGATTGTGCAAAACCTCCTGGAGACAAATCACATTTGCTTCGCCCTGCGACGTGTGGAATTCCATCGAGTTGATACTCTGGATTCTCCTGAACTCCCATGGCTGTTCGTACTTATCTGGACGGCCCTTGTTATCGTACCTGATGTTGTTTGTGTAGATTCTCAACAGAAGTGGGGGTCCTGCCATGTCAACCTTTCGAGCTTGGATTAATAGGGTGGATATTAACAAGATAATGAACACAATGGGGAAAATAACAGACAAAGACAATTTCCTCCACTTGAAGTTGCACTTTCTGGGATCAACTGGCTTCAAAAGCGGCGTGTTTTCAGTGGACATGGTTGGTGGTGGAATAGATGAACAGTTTGATAGGTACCTTGGGTCAAAATTGCTGACCCCCCGTCTTTTATATTGCCTTTTTTTCTTGTCAAGGGACACGAACTTTGGCTTGGTCCCAAACGTGGAGAGGCTGCAGGCTGCGCCATTTGCAAGCCCACTAGTTGGACGGGGGACTAGAGCGGTGGTAACCGCTAGACACAGCTGTAAAGGAAGGGGGTCCTAGAATGAGATACGATAATACAGTAGCCCGCTAAGTCCTAGAACAAGAGATGTAGGTGTGTTAAGGGTAGCGCAATTGGCTGGATTCCATCAGGTTGGACATTCTCTTGCAACCAGCGATGCTGCTATTCCATTACCTATGGTTTCCTTCAATCTCCCACCCCTCTAGACTCGTCATTCACTTATTCTATCAACATACTACCCCTGGCCCTGCCATGTTGCCACAAAACGCGTGTTAATCCGCGTGTCGTGTCTCCAGGCACAAACGAAAGAATCCACATCAAGAACGGAGAAAAATTTACAACACCAGCATCCATCTGCTGCAACAACAACAACAAGCTATGAGTCGCAGAGCCAAGATCAGTTTACAGGATTTGAGTGATTTTGTTGAAGATGACGAAGGAGACCAGGATGAAGAAGAATACAACGATCGCGGTAACGACTTTTTTGAGTCACGCACTGAGAGTTTAGACAACAGCAACCGCGCGACACCCGTGGACGATGCAGAAATGCAGCATGTTATTAGTCAGGTGGTGAGGTTGGCATTGTCGAGAGAGTTGGCAGGCAAGAATATCAGATCAGACAACATAGCCAAGTACATCAGACACAATTTTGGCAGAAAGTTGACTACAGGCAAATTGATTGAAGAAGCCAATGCTGTGCTTAAGCTGGTGTATGGGTTGACCATAGAAGATGTATCGTCGTCGAACACAACGGACAAGCAAAAGACAAAGCCAGAGAGGGAGCAGCCAGCTACCAAAATGAGAAAAACTGCCTCATCAAAGGGTCCCTATATCATAGTCAGCAACTTACTGGCTGAGTCAAGGAATATCTTGGGAGAGTTATGGAATAGGGATTTACGAGCCACGTTCAAAAGAAGTGATCTTGGCGGACGCAAGTTCTTCCTCCCGGATTATGAGAAAACCCCTGCGCCAGGGGCCAATTACGACTTGGTCAAGACAGGCATTATGTTGGTTGTCATTTCCATGGTTATATTGAACGAGAACCACATCCAGGAGACCACATTGTTCAGGAAGCTAAGAAAGTTTGGGATATCGGATGACCTCAATCGCAAGAACAGCAACATCAACATGAATGCGAAGGACTTGCTCAACGATTTGACGCAGAAGGAGTACTTGCTGAGAAAGAAGTTGAAGGGAAGAACTGAGCTGGAGGATATATTCGACTACTCGTTGGGCAAGAGGTCGTTGGTTGAGTTTTCTCCGCAGGGTGTGTTTGAATACATCAAGATCATCTATGGGGATAATTACGACAGCAACATTGCAGAAAGAGCGTTGGTCACAATCGAAAGAGCCTATGGCGTTGCCGTCGTTGAGGCAAATGACAGCACCAACAATAACGATGGTCCCAGTGAAGAGCCTTCAGAACAGTCCATTGTTGACGCTTAAGGCACGGATAATTACGTGGGGCAAAGGAACGCGGAATTAGTTATGGGGGGATCAAAAGCGGAAGATTTGTGTTGCTTGTGGGTTTTTTCCTTTATTTTTCATATGATTTCTTTGCGCAAGTAACATGTGCCAATTTAGTTTGTGATTAGCGTGCCCCACAATTGGCATCGTGGACGGGCGTGTTTTGTCATACCCCAAGTCTTAACTAGCTCCACAGTCTCGACGGTGTCTCGACGATGTCTTCTTCCACCCCTCCCATGAATCATTCAAAGTTGTTGGGGGATCTCCACCAAGGGCACCGGAGTTAATGCTTATGTTTCTCCCACTTTGGTTGTGATTGGGGTAGTCTAGTGAGTTGGAGATTTTCTTTTTTTCGCAGGTGTCTCCGATATCGAAATTTGATGAATATAGAGAGAAGCCAGATCAGCACAGTAGATTGCCTTTGTAGTTAGAGATGTTGAACAGCAACTAGTTGAATTACACGCCACCACTTGACAGCAAGTGCAGTGAGCTGTAAACGATGCAGCCAGAGTGTCACCACCAACTGACGTTGGGTGGAGTTGTTGTTGTTGTTGTTGGCAGGGCCATATTGCTAAACGAAGACAAGTAGCACAAAACCCAAGCTTAAGAACAAAAATAAAAAAAATTCATACGACAATTCCAAAGCCATTGATTTACATAATCAACAGTAAGACAGAAAAAACTTTCAACATTTCAAAGTTCCCTTTTTCCTATTACTTCTTTTTTTTCTTCTTTCCTTCTTTCCTTCTGTTTTTCTTACTTTATCAGTCTTTTACTTGTTTTTGCAATTCCTCATCCTCCTCCTACTCCTCCTCACCATGGCTTTAGACAAGTTAGATTTGTATGTCATCATAACATTGGTGGTCGCTGTAGCCGCCTATTTTGCTAAGAACCAGTTCCTTGATCAGCCCCAGGACACCGGGTTCCTCAACACGGACAGCGGAAGCAACTCCAGAGACGTCTTGCTGACATTGAAGAAGAATAATAAAAACACGTTGTTGTTGTTTGGGTCCCAGACGGGTACGGCAGAAGATTACGCCAACAAATTGTCCAGAGAATTGCACTCCAGATTTGGCTTGAAAACGATGGTTGCAGATTTCGCTGATTACGATTGGGATAACTTCGGAGATATCACCGAAGACATCTTGGTGTTTTTCATTGTTGCCACCTATGGTGAGGGTGAACCTACCGATAATGCCGACGAGTTCCACACCTGGTTGACTGAAGAAGCTGACACTTTGAGTACCTTGAAATACACCGTGTTCGGGTTGGGTAACTCCACGTACGAGTTCTTCAATGCCATTGGTAGAAAGTTTGACAGATTGTTGAGCGAGAAAGGTGGTGACAGGTTTGCTGAATACGCTGAAGGTGATGACGGTACTGGCACCTTGGACGAAGATTTCATGGCCTGGAAGGACAATGTCTTTGACGCCTTGAAGAATGATTTGAACTTTGAAGAAAAGGAATTGAAGTACGAACCAAACGTGAAATTGACTGAGAGAGACGACTTGTCTGCTGCTGACTCCCAAGTTTCCTTGGGTGAGCCAAACAAGAAGTACATCAACTCCGAGGGCATCGACTTGACCAAGGGTCCATTCGACCACACCCACCCATACTTGGCCAGAATCACCGAGACGAGAGAGTTGTTCAGCTCCAAGGACAGACACTGTATCCACGTTGAATTTGACATTTCTGAATCGAACTTGAAATACACCACCGGTGACCATCTAGCTATCTGGCCATCCAACTCCGACGAAAACATTAAGCAATTTGCCAAGTGTTTCGGATTGGAAGATAAACTCGACACTGTTATTGAATTGAAGGCGTTGGACTCCACTTACACCATCCCATTCCCAACCCCAATTACCTACGGTGCTGTCATTAGACACCATTTAGAAATCTCCGGTCCAGTCTCGAGACAATTCTTTTTGTCAATTGCTGGGTTTGCTCCTGATGAAGAAACAAAGAAGGCTTTTACCAGACTTGGTGGTGACAAGCAAGAATTCGCCGCCAAGGTCACCCGCAGAAAGTTCAACATTGCCGATGCCTTGTTATATTCCTCCAACAACGCTCCATGGTCCGATGTTCCTTTTGAATTCCTTATTGAAAACGTTCCACACTTGACTCCACGTTACTACTCCATTTCGTCTTCGTCATTGAGTGAAAAGCAACTCATCAACGTTACTGCAGTTGTTGAAGCCGAAGAAGAAGCTGATGGCAGACCAGTCACTGGTGTTGTCACCAACTTGTTGAAGAACGTTGAAATTGTGCAAAACAAGACTGGCGAAAAGCCACTTGTCCACTACGATTTGAGCGGCCCAAGAGGCAAGTTCAACAAGTTCAAGTTGCCAGTGCATGTGAGAAGATCCAACTTTAAGTTGCCAAAGAACTCCACCACCCCAGTTATCTTGATTGGTCCAGGTACTGGTGTTGCCCCATTGAGAGGTTTTGTCAGAGAAAGAGTTCAACAAGTCAAGAATGGTGTCAATGTTGGCAAGACTTTGTTGTTTTATGGTTGCAGAAACTCCAACGAGGACTTTTTGTACAAGCAAGAATGGGCCGAGTACGCTTCTGTTTTGGGTGAAAACTTTGAGATGTTCAATGCCTTCTCCAGACAAGACCCATCCAAGAAGGTTTACGTCCAGGATAAGATTTTAGAAAACAGCCAACTTGTGCACGAGTTGTTGACTGAAGGTGCCATTATCTACGTCTGTGGTGATGCCAGTAGAATGGCTAGAGACGTGCAGACCACAATTTCCAAGATTGTTGCTAAAAGCAGAGAAATTAGTGAAGACAAGGCTGCTGAATTGGTCAAGTCCTGGAAGGTCCAAAATAGATACCAAGAAGATGTTTGGTAGACTCAAACGAATCTCTCTTTCTCCCAACGCATTTATGAATCTTTATTCTCATTGAAGCTTTACATATGTTCTACACTTTATTTTTTTTTTTTTTTTTATTATTATATTACGAAACATAGGTCAACTATATATACTTGATTAAATGTTATAGAAACAATAACTATTATCTACTCGTCTACTTCTTTGGCATTGACATCAACATTACCGTTCCCATTACCGTTGCCGTTGGCAATGCCGGGATATTTAGTACAGTATCTCCAATCCGGATTTGAGCTATTGTAGATCAGCTGCAAGTCATTCTCCACCTTCAACCAGTACTTATACTTCATCTTTGACTTCAAGTCCAAGTCATAAATATTACAAGTTAGCAAGAACTTCTGGCCATCCACGATATAGACGTTATTCACGTTATTATGCGACGTATGGATGTGGTTATCCTTATTGAACTTCTCAAACTTCAAAAACAACCCCACGTCCCGCAACGTCATTATCAACGACAAGTTCTGGCTCACGTCGTCGGAGCTCGTCAAGTTCTCAATTAGATCGTTCTTGTTATTGATCTTCTGGTACTTTCTCAATTGCTGGAACACATTGTCCTCGTTGTTCAAATAGATCTTGAACAACTTTTTCAACGGGATCAACTTCTCAATCTGGGCCAAGATCTCCGCCGGGATCTTCAGAAACAAGTCCTGCAACCCCTGGTCGATGGTCTCCGGGTACAACAAGTCCAAGGGGCAGAAGTGTCTAGGCACGTGTTTCAACTGGTTCAACGAACATGTTCGACAGTAGTTCGAGTTATAGTTATCGTACAACCATTTTGGTTTGATTTCGAAAATGACGGAGCTGATGCCATCATTCTCCTGGTTCCTCTCATAGTACAACTGGCACTTCTTCGAGAGGCTCAATTCCTCGTAGTTCCCGTCCAAGATATTCGGCAACAAGAGCCCGTACCGCTCACGGAGCATCAAGTCGTGGCCCTGGTTGTTCAACTTGTTGATGAAGTCCGAGGTCAAGACAATCAACTGGATGTCGATGATCTGGTGCGGGAACAAGTTCTTGCATTTTAGCTCGATGAAGTCGTACAACTCACACGTCGAGATATACTCCTGTTCCTCCTTCAAGAGCCGGATCCGCAAGAGCTTGTGCTTCAAGTAGTCGTTGGTGCCAATGTACTTGAACAAGATGTTAGCGGCGCCCTTGGCGAAATACTCCCAGTCCTCTGGTTCGGTGATTTTAGATATTTCCATGCTTGTGTTCCACTCGGCTGAGGCTATGTAGCATTTATCTGAAGGGGGGGGGAGAATAATGGGACAGGGTAGATAGATAGGCTTTTGCTTGGGAGAGGAAAGAAACTCGTGAACGCCAGGAAATGAATCAACAAATAAATGAGGAAAATTTATTCGAGCTATAGCAAACTGCAGGGCTTAAGAGGGGGTGAGAAAGAGAGAGAGAGAGGGAAAGGGAAGAAGGAAAAAAAAAATTTCATAGGCTGGCGTGCGCTACGCTTGATGTTGGGGTCGATGGTTTTGCCCTGATATACAGAGGCACACAGAATACAATACAAGTCAAGATAAAATGAAGTCAGGACTATTTTTAGGGGCAATCAGTAACTAAAACGTTTACGTCGACAGCGGGACGACGTGGGGTGTGTGGGTCACCGTCCAGTAGGCCGACCAATGTGGCGGCGAGCGAGGCTTTGGAGAGCGAGCGAGAGAGAAGAGACCCAGGTATCGTGACCATATGCAAGATGACACAATAAAGTCTATTTTTGGCGGTGCTATGCTTGTTGCTCTATACAACTCTTCTAATTTCTTTGATTGTATAAACCTGGTTGTTATTAACCACCTCGCTGTTGTTCATGATGATTCTTGCCGGGCCCTTAACTTTGAGGAAAATAGGGTTTCTTCTGAGTATTGCCCCGTCGGTGGTGTAAAACAATTTCGAGTACACGTACCCGTACGTCTTCGCCACGGCTTCGATTGCCTTTGTAACATACTCGTTCAGGTATATCACATCACGGTTGGATTGCACAAACGTGCGGTACTTGTTCTTGATATCCCTCAAGAAATCCTTAATTGGGTTAAACACATTGCCCAAGATGCCGTGGGTGGGGAGGCTGACATTAGGTAGTTTGGGCAACTTAAAATCGAATATGCCATGTGGGATCAACTGATAGCTTAACTCTGGGGAACCTTCACTATTACTAATCGCAATCAACGAATTTGGGTTGATCAAGATTTCCTCCTGGGGGGCTAAATTAAAATCAAGAACATCATGGACACCATTGATCAAAACGTACCCGCTCCCGCCAATCTTCAAGCTTTTAAACTTCGCCAATACCTCCACGGGTTGGAACTCCAATTTATAGTTTTCGATCCACCCAATCAAGTTCTCATCTCGGAGTAGCGTCCACGGCGCACCCCCCTTGGCCAACTCAATCAACTTGTAGCTGTTTCCCTGGACCAACAAGTTCAAGTCTGTTCCGGTCGTGGTCAACTCCTGGAACTCGAGTCCCCCGGGGATGTACTTGTTCTTGAAGACAAAGTCCGTGCCCTCGGTGGCGTACCCATTGATGCCGATGATGGAGCTCGAGTTGATCTGGATGTTTAGGTTCGACGACGACTGCGGGATGATTATCTGTAGCAAGTTGGACTGGTCGCCCACGGTCTTGAACTTGGGCAACTCTATAAAGGGTCCTGACCCTGTGACGAGTGGTTTGTCAATTGAGATGTAGTTGTCGCGGACAACACCGCTCGTTGCGAACGACCTCTGGAGTCTCTTGAGTACGTGCTTGGTGGACATGGATGTGTTCCGGCAGATCTGGGATATCCCTGTTTCGGTGTTGTCAAGGAATCTTAGTTTTATTTTTTTTTTCCAGTCCGCGTAATCTCATTGGTTTGAGGATTGATGGAGACAAGTTTTGAGGGGACAGCATCCACAGTTATCGCAGCCCAATCCCTGAGCTCCACGTATACAAATAACGTACATGACAGGCAATGATACGCGTTGTGCTTTGAGGCGGCTTGGAGGAACTTAGAAAATTTCTCCGTAATTGTATGGGCGAAATATGACATGTAACACACATACACACACGCACAGGCCAGTTTCATGCCTGAGGAAAAGCTATGCATGGAAGTTGCATAGGAGGTCGTTTGAAAACTGTTTAGTTGTCTCGTCAAACAAACGTCGTCGATCTCAAGGGTAGGCGGAGGAGGGAATGTAATTCCCAAGGGGATACCGTATAAATAGTCGTTGACAATCCCTCTTGATTCTTGGTCTGGCCTATCATCCAACACCAAGAGATGGCTCGTGAAGATAGTGGTGATAGTATTGTTGGGATAATCCGATTCCTCAACCACCAGCAATTGCATGTGCAGTACAGAAACGGTAGACAGGGGATTGCATCAAGAGACGAAGTTCAGAGTACTAGACCAGATTTGATCAAGGAGTACTACAGGGAGTTCTTCTATGGCCCCAGCAAATCGAAGAAACGGAGATAGGACTTTAGTTTCAATATATACATAAAGTTTGTACATGGTGAATGGGATGGTTGTAGAAAGTAAATTTCACAGGACATGTCTTATCCCAACTTTAAAGACGTTAACTTTGTCCCTGGGCAACAACAACAATAACAACCCTATTGGTTTTCGGCCACCCGCTCCCTTGAAGCCCACAAATGGCACCTGGTCGATTATAAAACAGCAGACGAGGGCTTATTGTAGCCACAAATCTCTCAAGCGGGACGCAGCTCTAAATCACGATGGAGGAAACAGTTGCGGACACAGAGCGAGAGCCACAAGTTAAAGACATCCTAGGTCATGAAATTATCAACAATCAAGTGTATGTCACTGTTTTGTTTGATAATGGGGAGGTTTACACTTCTGCTTTGTCCACCATGGAACGATTGCATCCCAGGTTAACTAGACGATACTTTAAAAGAAGACCCAGATGAAACTGGGGCATATGAACATACATGCCCCGTGCTTTGCTGTGCTGTGTGTTGTGAATGACGCCAGGAAACCAACAATGTATTGTATTGTCGGCACATTGTGTGCTTAAGGGGACGTAAGGGGGACAAGAGAGCAAAGTCTAGGAACAGATTGTGACTAATAACTTGCTGGATAACAATCGAGAGGTGCGTTATTATGTGTAACTAATAAACGAACTTATCGGGCCTGGCAGAATCTAAACGTACGCTGCTTTTCTCCCTTTCGCTCTTTGCCTCGAAGAAGACGGATCAACGTATCAGCTTATTCAAAGACTACATAAACGGTTATGTACGTACGCGGGGGGGGGGGGGAACGACTGGGCCAAACTAAAAAGAAAAATAATAATACAGCTTATTGGGATGCTGGAAATATGGCACCACGGTTACTCCAAAGGAAATGGGACATCTTCCCTTTCTAGGGGCCTAGATTTGTGGTGGACACAGGTTGGTCACGATATTGTGTCCATGGACCACACCAATTACACGTCTCCCTCGAATCAACAAGGTACACGAAAACGATACGGCCACAAAAGAAAGCAACACAAGATTCCATTGTTGCAAAGTATAATTGAGAGAACTTGAAATTGCGGCTCTGTTTCTTTTGACTTCTGTGGTTCGATTGATTGGTTAAGCAAAGAATGGAGAGATGGGTTTTTAGAGTTTTCTCTGGTCTCTCCCCTCCTCTTCTCTTGTCTATGATATCATCACTGATGTCACAGTGGGTATGGGCTCACAATCACAACCACAGCTTCGCGCCATCTCGTGAGCAAATATCCCCTTCCTTCTATCCTACTAGACACACCAAGAGAGCCGTCCTACTCGCACAAGAGTCAGGGTTGTGGAGCTGTGACTGACATAAAGAAAAATCCGTGATCACTAGGTGGTATCGCCGGCATCCTCGTCTAGCGCAAGGCATGCAAAGTCGACTTGAGCGCAAGAACAATACACAGCTAATTAGGTATGGAACAATGGGGAGGACAGCTGTGCTGTTTTTTTTTTTTTTTTTTCTGTGCTTTCGGTTTCGTTTAGCAACAGAGAACAGAACACAACAGAAGGAAGCGTGCTTTTTTAGAATTGATCTACAGAAACTGAAGAATATACGACAATGTATGACATTGAATTGTCAAGGCGATCTTCCTCCAAGGTTATTGTGCATATTGCCTGATTGATAACCCTCTTATTCTTTTTTTTTTTGTTTGTCTTGCATGTTACTAGATTGCAAGGCAAGAGAGTCATGAAATTCGTTTTGAATGACCCAGTGGTTAGGTTGGGAAAGATAGATAGACGAACGGTAGACTCGGTGTAGGCTTCACAATAACGCCTCGCTCTGTAGAAGCACACAGTTTGCAATTTCAAGTGGCCCCTTCCTCTCCCATTCCGAGGGTTCACAGAAGACATTTTTTTTTTAGACGACCTAAAGAGACGTAAAACGGAATTAGCCAGTAGTAGTCTAACAAGATCATGACAATCTTAAACAGAGGAATCATGTGTGCGTGTGTCTGGCGTTAGAGTTGCAAATGTTTAAGATTTTGGGAAAAACACGCGTAAACATGCCAGTGTTGCCAGTGAAAGAAAGGTGATGATGGCGAGTAACTTCCTAAGCTCGAATTATGCAGCTCGTGCGTCAACCTATGTGCAGGAAAGAAAAAATCCAAAAAAATCG